>JADFUC010000826.1:0-10643 GCA_019722365.1 Lithospermum erythrorhizon
CTCAGTAGCACTTCGTTCAGTTACGTATTGCTAGCCGCTGCAATCTCATAATATAATCATGTGCACAACTATCTCGCTGATATAAGTCATGTCGCTAATATGCAGTATAAATTATAGTCTCAATTATCTCGCTTAATATAACTTAAAATCTCCATTACTTAATCATATGAATCGAAATCAAAATCTTACATAACATCAATCACAATCTCAATTATTTCCAAAGTATAACTCATAAATCTCAATTTCCACATAATATGATGCATGGTCACATGATACACGTATCGAATAATCACGAATATCATATGTAGTATACTCTGACATATTATACATAAAGGTTCCCGTCGTGAAATTTGTACTCACCTGAAGTCCAAAAGTAGTAACTGCTTGACACTAGGCGTCTTCGTGCTAGATCCCGGCTCAACTCCTATTCAAAGAAATTAGACATTATAATACATTCCATAGAGTAACCTCTCTTAACATATATATATACACCCCAAGTGTTATACCACGTCTCACGATTCGAATTTATAACTCTTAGCAAGTATCCTATTCCCACGATTGATATACAGTTCTAACATTCCAACATAACTATATTCAAATCGCCAACTTCGTAAAATCTCAATATTCGTCATCGCTTTAATTACTCAGCCAATAACCTCTAAGCATTCTAATCAACCCGGTAATCAATTGACAACTAATTAATTCATTAAATACAACCTCAATACAAGCACAGTAGCATCGAACTTTCCCAAACTTTCTCAGCCAAATCTTTACCTATCCATATCGAACCAACAATTCTATGCAATTCAATATATCTTAAAGTCCTCTAACCTCGTATTACCATTAAAGTCAGATTTAAGAAAAGTAATAAAAGTCAACACTCTGACTTACACCTTTCAGCTTGATAACTACTTTCGAAATCACCTCTAATTCCGATACTCGAGATAACATTTCTATACCATAATACATTCGAGATCTAAAAAGTCAGCAAAATCCAAGAAAAGTCAACTCTTTAAAAACTCAGAAATATCCCAAAGATTCAATCTTTCTTTACAGATGTGATGAGGATGATGAGGAGAAAATCCACAACTTTGTTCTTGCGTTTAGCGAGCAAGTATTGATGGGGAGAAATGGAAGAAAATTTTGAGGGGAAAGGTAGGGAATTCGGCCGTGGAGGGGAGAGAGAAAGAGAGAAGATTTGTGTGTTTGGAAATGATAAAGATGATAAGGATGGTGAGATTTTTTAAAATGACTTAAGGCCCGTTTGGTTGGGTTTATTTCTCCCTTCGTGCTTAAATTTCAATGAAACCGATTCCAAATGTAAAGTTTTCATGCTTTATAAACTACTACTCATATATCTGAGTACCGATACATCGATTTTATTCGAAATCATTTATACTATCACGGTCCGCCTGGCCGAAATATACGCCAACCCATTGTTTTGTTAAATTCTCCTTACTCAACTTGAAATTTTAAATTTTACCCTGAAATACTCCATAGAAACTTATATACTATCAGCCTTAATATTAGTAAGGGAAGCGGGTTATTTCAGAATCGTTGAATCTGAAAAAATGCATTTTTTGTTGTAAGCGAATCGGACCGGCGTTTTGTTTTGGCGTTTTAAATCAATAGAATTGTAGTGTTCTAAAATAAATCATACCTATGCTAATATTAGGGAGCATCGATAAAAGCGTGCAGTGCGTTTGGATCTGAAAAATGCATTTTTTTGTTGTCGCCGAATCGGACCGTGGCGTTTTGTTTGGCGTTAAATCAATAAATTGTTTGATGTTCTAAAATAAAATCATACCTATGCTAATATTAGGGAACATCGATAAAAAAACTTCAAATGCAGTTCCGTTCGGATAAGAAAAAAATGCATTTTTTGTTGTCTCGAATCGGACGTGGCCGTTTGTTTTCGCATATTAAATCATTAGAGAATTGCTTGATGTTCTCGAAGTTAATCATACATAAGCTAATATTATAGAACATCGATAAAAAGCATGCAGTTCCGTTCGGATAAGAAAAAATGCATTTTTTTGTCGCCCGAATCGGATAGTGACGTTTTGTTTTGTAAATCATTAGAATTGCCTGATGTTCACAATGAAAATCATGCACATGCTTAATATTAGGGGAAAATCGATGCAAAAACTCGTGCAGTTCCGTTCGGATAAGAGAAAAATGCATTTTTTGTTATCGCCCGAATCGGACGATAACGATATTTGTTTCGCGTATTAAATCATTAGAATTTAGCGATGTTCTCCAAGAAAATCATACCTATACCCCGATATTAGGGGAACATAGATAAAAAAAACCGCAAATGCAGTTCCGTTCGGATAACAAAAATACATTTTTTTTGTTGTCTTAATCGGACCGTGGCGTTTATTTTGGTATAAATCATTAGAATTGCTTGATGTTCTTGAACAAAATCATCTATGCTGATATTAGAACAGCGATAAAAAAGTAAATGGTCGGTTTGGATCTGAAAAAATGCATTTTTTTGTTGTTGCCGAATCGGACCGTGGCGTTTTTTGTTTGGCGTTTAAATCCCAATAGAATTGCTTGATGTTCTAAAAATAAAATTATACCTATGCTAATATTAGGGGAAAATCGATAAAAAGCTACGTCGCAGTTCCGTTCGGATAGAGAAAAAATGCATTTTTTGTTGTCTCCAGTCGGACCGTGGCGTTTTGTTTTAAGCATATTAAATCATTAAGGTAGCGATGTTCTCGAGAGTTAATATACTAAGCTAATATTATGGGAACATCGATAAAAACTTTATGCAGTTAGTTCGGTTAAGAAAAAATCATTTTTTTTGGTCGCCGAATCGGACGGTGGCGTTTTGTTTTCGCGTATTAAATCGTGAATTGCTGATGTTCTCAATGAAAATCATACCTATTAATAGGGGAACATCGATAAAAAGCATGCGGATTCCGTTGGATAAGAAAAAAATGCATTTTTGTTATGCTTCCGAATCGGACGATGCGTTATTTGTTTTCGTATTAAATCATTAAGAATTGCTTGATGTTCTCAAAAGAAAATCATACCTATGCCAATATTGAGAACATAGATAAAAACCTCGTCTGCGGATTCCGTTCGGATAACAAAAAATGCATTTTTTTGTTGTGGCGAATCGGACCGTGGCGTTTTGTTTTGGTATGATAAAATCATTAGAATTGCTTGATGTTCTTGAACAAAAGAAATCATACCTATGCTCATATTAGGGGAACAACGATAAAAAATTAAATGCCCAGTCCGTTTGGATACGAAAAATGCATTTTTTGTTGTCGCTTGAATCGGACCGTGGCGTTTTTTGTTTGGCGTTTTAAATCAATATAATTGCTTGATGTTCTAAAATAAAATCCCATACATGCTAATATTAAGAACATCGATAAAAAAGCGAAATGCAGTTCGTTCGGATAAGAAAAAATGCATTTTTTGTTGTCGCCCAATCCGACCATGACGTTTTTTGTTTAGGTATTAAGCGTTAGAATTGTGATCTTCTCAAGAAAATCATACCTATGCTAATATTAGGGGAACATCGGTGATAAAGCTTCGTGCAGTTCGTTCGGATAAGAAAAATGCAGTTTTTTGTTGTCTCGAATCGGACCGTGGCGTTTTTGTTTTCGCATATTAAATCATTAGAGCCCAGCGATGTTCTCGAAGTTAATCCATACGTAAGCTAATATTAATAGAACATCGATAAAAACTTGTGCAGTTCCGTTCGGATAAATGCATTTTTTTTTTGTCGCGAATCGGACAGTGGCGTTTTTGTTTCGCGTATTAAATCAGAAGTAGAATTGCTGATGTTCTCAATGAAAATCATACCTAGGCTTATATTAGGGGAAAATCGATAAAAAACTGCGTGCAGTTCCGTTCGGATAAGAAAAGGCATTTTTGTTATGCGCGAATCGGTATAACGTTGTTTTCGGCGTATTAAATCGATACAGAATTGCTTGATGTTCTCAAGAAAATCATGCCTATGCCAATATTTAGGGGAACATAGATAAAAAACGCAAATGCAGTTCCGTTCGGATAACAAAAAATGCATTTTTGTTGGCAGCCAATCGGACCGTGACGTTTTTATTTGGTATAAATCATTAGAATTGCTTGATGTTCTTGAACAAAATCATACCTATGCTGATATTAGGGGAACAACGATAAAAAGAGTAGATGCAGGTCCGTTTGGATGCGAAAAATGCATTTTTTTGTTGTCGCCCGATCCCGGGGCCGAGTGGCGTTTTTGTTTTGGCGTTTTAAATCAATAGAATTGCTTGATGGGCACAAAATAAAAATCATACCTATGCTAATATTAAGGGAACATCGATAAAAAAGCGAGAATGCAGTCTGTTTGGATCTGAAAAAAATGCATTTTTTTGTTGTGGCGAATCGGACCGTGGCGTTTTTTTGTTTTAGCGTTTTAAATCGATAGAATTGTTTGATGTTCTAAAACAAAATCAACACCTATGCTAATATTGGGGAACATCGATAAAAAACTCGTGCAGTTAGTTCGGATAGAAAAAATGCCATTTTTGTTGTCTCGAATCGGACCGTGGCGTTTTTGTTTTCGCATATTAAATCATTAGAATTGCTTGATGTTCTCGAAGTTAATCATACATAAGCTAATATTATGGGAACATCGATACAAAGAAGCACATGCAGTTCGTTCGGATAAGAAAAAAATGCATTTTTTTTGTCGCGGAGAATGGGATAGTGGCGTTTTTGTTTTTCGCGTATTAAATCATTAGAATTGCACGATGTTCACAATGAAAATCATACACATGCTTATATTAGGAAAATCGATAAAAACTTCAAATGCAGTTCGTTGGGATAAGAAAAAATGCATTTTTTTGTTGCTCGCCCGGAATCGGACAATGCGTTATTTGTTTTTGGCGTAAATCATTAGAATTGCTTGATGTTCTCCAAGAAATCATACCTATGCCAATATTAGGGGAACATAGATAAAACCTCGTACGGATAACAAAATGCATTTTTTTGTAAAAAATGCATTTTTTTGTTGTCTCGAATCGGACCGTGGCGTTTTGTTTAAACATATTAAATCATTAAATTTGCTTGATGTTCTCGAAATTCATCATACATATGCTAATATTATGGGAACATCGATAAAAAACTAGTCGCAGTTAGTTCGGATAAGAAAAAAATGCATTTTTTTTTGTCGCGAATCGGACTGATGACGTTTTTGTTTTTAAATGATAAATCATTAGAATTGCACGATGTTCTCAATGACAATCATACCTATACTAATATTAAGAACATCGATAAAAACTGCGTCTGGATTCCGTTGGATAGAAAAATACATTTTTATTGTCGGCCAAAATCGGTTTCGCGTTTGTTTTAGCGTATTAAATCATTAGAATTGCTTGATGTTCTCAAAATCATACCTATGCTAATATTAGGGAACATAGATAAAAAAACTTCGTCACAGTTAAGTTCGGATAACATAAATGCATTTTTTTTGTTGTCGCCGAATCCGGACCGTGACTTTTTATTTTATGTAAATCATTAAATTGCTTGATGTTCTTGAACAAAATCAGCTACCTATGCTGTGGGGAACGATAAAAAAGTCGTGCGAATTAGTTTGAATCTGAAAAAATGCATTTTTTGTTGTCGCTTTGACTCGGACCGTGGCGTTTTTTGTTTTAGTGATTTTAAATCAATAGAATTGCTTGATGTTCTAAAAATAAAATCATACCTATGCTAATATTAGGGAACATCGACAAAAAACTTCGTCTGATTCCGTTCGGTTAAGAAAAAATGCATTTTTTGTTGTGTGAATCAGTTGTCTTTTTTTTTGTTTTAAAGCATTAGAATTGTGATGTTCTCGGAGAAAATCATACCTATGCTAATATTAGGGGAACATCGATAAAAACTTCGTCGCATTCCGTTCAGATAAGAAAAAATGCATTTTTTGTTGTCGCCCGAATCGGACCGTGACGTTTTGTTTTCGTGTATTAAGCAGTAGAGGTAGCTTGATGTTCTCGAGAGAAAATCCCATACCTATGCTAATATTAGGGGAACATCGGTAAAAACTCGTGCAGTTCCGTTCGGGATAAGAAAAAATGCACTGTTGTCGCGAATCGGACCGTGGCGTTTTGTTTTTCGTTAATATTAAAGCATTAGAATTGCTTGATGTTCGAAGTTAATCATACATATGCTATTATGGGAACATCGATAAAAAAACTTGTCTGATTCCGTTCGGATAAGAAAAATGCATTTTTGTTTTTGTCACCGAATTGGACGGTGGCGTTTTGTTTTCGCGTGTTAAATCATTAAATTGTGATGTTCTCAAGAAAATCATACCTATGCCAATATTAGCTGGGAACATACATAAAAAAAAACTTCGTGCGGATTAAAAGTTGGGATAACAATGCATTTTTTTGTTGTCGCTTGGCTCGGACCGTGGCGTTATTTTGTCATATTAAATCATTAGAATTGCTTTATGTTCTTGAACAAATCATACGTATCTTGATATTAGGGAACAACGATAAAAAATCGATGCGGAGTCCGTTTGAATCTGAAAAATGCATTTTTTGTTGTCGCCCGGACCGTGACATTTTGTTTTAGCGTATTAAATCAGTAGAATTGCTTGATGTTACAAAAAAATCATGCACATGCTAATAGGGGAACATCGATAAAAAGCTGAGTACGGATTCCGTTCGGATAAGAAAAATGCATTTTTGTTGTCACCGAATCGGACCGTTAGGTTTGTTTTCAAGTATTAAAGCATTAGAATTGCTTGTTGTTCTCAAAAGAAAAATCATACCTATGCTAATATTAGGGGAACATCGATAAAAAGCACAAATGCAGTTCCGTTAGGATAAGAAAAATGCATTTTTTGTTGTCTCGAAATCGGACCGTGGCCGTTTTGTTTTATATATTAAATCATTAGAATTGCTTGATGTTCTCGAAGTTAATCATACATATGCTAATATTATGGGAGCATCGATAAAAAACTTTATGCAGTCCCGTTCGGATAAGAAAAAATGCATTTTTTTGTCGCCGGAGAAATCGGACAGTGGCGTTTTGTTTTCGGCGTAAATCATTAGAATTGCTGATGTTCTCAATGACAATCATACCTATGCTAATATTAGGGAACATCGATAAAAACTTCATTAAGTTCGTTCGGATAAGAAAAAATGCATTTTTTGTTATCGCGAATCCGGACCGTGGCGTTTTGTTTAAATATTAAATCATTAGAATTGCTTGATGTTCTCGAAGAAAATCATACCTAATATATGTGGGGAACATAGATAAAAAACTCGTACGGATTGAGTTCGGATAACAAAAATGCATTTTTTGTTGTCGCCCGAATCGGACCGTGACTTTTATTTTGTCTGTAAATCATTAGAATTGCTTGATGTTCTTGAACAAAATCATACCTATGCTGATATTGGGGAACAACGATAAAAAATTAGGTAAGTCTGGTTTGGATCTGAAAAAAATGCATTTTTTGTTGTCGCCCGAATCGGACGTTTTTGTTTTAGCGTTTTAAATCAATAGAATTGCTTGATGTTCTAAAAATAAATCATACCTATGCTAATATTAGGGCAACATCGATAGAAAACTTCGTCGCAGTTCACGTTCGGATAAGAAAAAGTGCATTTTTTGTTGTCGCTAATCGGACCGTGGCGGTTTTTGTTTTAGTAATATTAAAGCATTAAATTGTGATGTTCTCAGAGAAAATCATACCTATGCTAATATTAGGGGAACATCGACAAAAACTTCAAATGCAATTCCGTTCGGATAAAGAAAAAATGCATTTTTTGTTGTCGCGAAGATCGGACCGTGATGTTTTGTTTTAGGTAATGATAAAGCTTGTTAAATTGCTTGATGTTCTTAGAAAATCAATACCCTATGCTAATATTAGGGGAACATCGATAAAAACTTCGTGCAGTTCGTTCGGGATAAGAAAAAAATGCATTTTTTTGTTGTGGCGAATCCCGGACCGTGGCGTTTTTTGTTTTAAGATAAAAGCAGTAGAATTGCTTGATGTTCTCGGAGAAAATCATACCTATGCTATATTAGGGAACATTCTAAAAAACTTCAAATGCAGTTCCGTTCGGATAAGAAAAAATGCATTTTTTGTTGTCGCCCGAACTCGGACCGTGGCGTTTTTGTTTTTAGGTGTATTAAAGCATTAAATTGCTTGATGTTCTCGAAGTTAATCTTTATATGCTAATAATATGAACATCGATAAAAACTTTATGCAGTTCCGTTCGGGATAAGAAAAAAATGCATTTTGTTTTGTCACCCGAATTAGACGGTGGCCGTTTTTGTTTCGCGTATTAAATCATTAAATTGCTTGATGTTCTCAAAGAAAATCATACCTATGCCAATATTATGGGAACATATAAAAAAAACTTCGTCAGTTCCGTTCGGATAACAAAATGCATTTTTTGTTGTCGCCCGAATCGGACGTGGCGTTTTATTTTGTCATATTAAATCATTAAATTGCTTTATGTTCTTGAACAAAATCATCGTATGCTGATGGGGAACAACGATAAAAAAGTCGTGCAGTCGTTTGGATCGAAAAAATGCATTTTTTTGTTGTCGCGAATGTCCGGACCGTGACATTTTTGTTGTTTTCGCGTATTAAATCAGTAGAATTGCTTGATGTTCTAAAAAAATCCCATACCTATGCTAATATTAAGGGGAACATCGATAAAAAAGCTGATGCAGTTCGTTCGGATAGAAAAAATGCATTTTTTTGTTGTCACCCGAATCGGACCATTAGGTTTGTTTTCACGTATTAAAGCATTAGAATTGCTTGTTGTTCTCAAAAGAAAACCATACATATGCTAATATTATGGGAACATCGATAAAAAAACTTTATGCAGTTCCGTTCGGATAAGAAAAAATGCATTTTTTGTCGCCGGAGAATCCCGGTTGTTAGTTTTGTTTCATTAAATCATTACTGCAGTGTTCTGTGTCGTACCCTATGCTAATAATGGGGAACATCAATAAAAAGCTAAATGCAGTTCCGTTCGGATAGAGAAAAAATGCATTTTTTATCGCGGAGAATCGGACCGTGGCGTTTTGTTTTCGCATTAAATCATTAGAATTGCTTGATGTTCTCGAAGAAAATCATACCTATGCTAATGAGGGAACATAGATAAAAAACTTCATGCAGTTCGATTGGATAACAAAAATGCATTTTTTTTGTTGTCGCCCGAATCGGACCGTGACTTTTTATTTTGTCATATTAAATCATTAGAATTGCTTGATGTTCTAGAACAAATCATACTATCTTTGATATTAGGGGAACAACGATAAAAAAATTAAATGCAGATGGTTTGGATCTGAAAAATGCATTTTTTGTTGTGGCGAATCGGACCCGTGGCGTTCCTGTTTTAAATTAATGATAAAGCATTAGAATTACTTGATGTTCTTAGAGAAAATCAGCCTATGCTAATATTAGGGGAGCATCGATAAAAAGCTAAATGCAGTTCATTGGATAAGAAAAAAAATGCATTTTTTTTGTTGTCGCCCGAATCGGACCGTGGCGTTTTTGTTTTTAGGTAATATTAAAAAGCATTAGAATTGCTTGATGTTCTCGAGAGAAAATCATACCTATGCTAATATTAGGGAACATGGTAAAGCTTCGTCTGCAGTTCCGTTCGGATAAAAAAATGCATTTTTTGTTATTGCCGAATCAGACCTTGACGTTTTTGTTTTCGTGTATTGAAAGCATTAGAATTGCTTGATGTTCTCGAAGTTAATCATACATATGCTAATATTATAGGAACATCGAAAAAAAACTTTATGCGAGGATTGGATTCGGATAAGAAAAATGCGTTTGTTTTGTCACCGAATTGGACCCGTTAGTTTTGTTTTCGTATTAAATCATTAGAGAATTGCTTGATGTTCTCAAAGAAAATCATACCTATGCCAATATTATGAGAACATACATAAAAAAAAGCTGCGTGCAGTTCGTTCGGATAACAAAAAATGCATTTTTTTGTTAATAAGCAATCGGACCGTGGCGTTTTTATTTTTGTCATATTAAATCATTAGAGATTGCTTTATGTTCTTGAACAAATGTCATTATCTTTGATATTAGGGGAACAACGATAAAAAAGTCGTGCAGTCAGTTTGGATCTGAAAAAATGCATTTTTTATTTGTGTGGCGAATCGGACCGTGACATTTTTGTTTCGGCGTGATAAATCAGTGGTGCTTGATGTTCTAAAAAAATCATACCTATGCTAATATTGGGGAACATCGATAAAAAAGCGAATGCAGTTAAATTCGGATAGAAAAAAAATGCATTTTTTGTTAATCATAGAATCGGACCATTAGGTTTTGTTTTCATTATTAAAGCATTAGAATTGCTTGTTGTTCTCAAAAGAAAATCATACATATGCTAATAATATGGGAACATCGATAAAAAACTTATGCAGTTCCGTTCGGATAAGAAAAAAATGCATTTTTTTGTCGCCCGGAGGAGAATCGAGACGATGGCATTTTTGTTTCGGCGTAAATCATTAGAATTGCACGATGTTCTCAATGACATAGCGTGCTTACCTATGCCTTATGTGGGGGGAACATCGATAAAAACTTCAAATGCAGTTCCGTTCGGATAAGAAAAAATGCATTTTTGTTATCGCGAACCGAACAATACGTAATA
>JADFUC010001526.1:0-59826 GCA_019722365.1 Lithospermum erythrorhizon
TCAGTATACTTCGTTCAGTTACGTATTGCTCTAGCGGCGATAGTCTTTCTAACGTTGAAATTGTGAGACACCTATACGTATGAGGTTAAATGCCAGATTTTTGCGATCATAGAGTTTGAAGTATCTTCCGACGCGAGGAGATATTTGAATTTGAGGCGAGAGGAGGTGGATGGAGTTAGAAGTAGGTGATTTATGAGCTTGGCTATTGAGTATCACCGGGAAGGAAAATGTAGTAGGCGTGCCTTGAGTAGACAAATCAAAGGACCGAGGAGAGAGAGAGATGAATCGGTGGGTAGGTTTTGATGTCGATGGCAGCCGGGGAGATTTTCGCCCGTATGATTTAGGCTTGAGTGCTTGTGGATGAATCTTAGAATTTCGTGAGATGAGAGGCTATGAGTTGTCGGTAGGGATGTGAGAAATGGGGTCGGATCGGATTTCACGGTTGGCGAGTGGGTGTATATTTCTTTTATTTTTATATGATGTTTGATTTAGTGTTACTATATATTTTCTTTAGCGGTTGTTTGGGGTTATTCGTCCCGAGTGAAATTTTATTGTAATAGTAGATTGTAATAACCCGTTACGTTTAAAAAAAAATTTAATTTTGATGCAATGGTGGGACGGACATTAGTATAAATAATTTCGATGATAATATTATTTCGTAAATTATTTGGGCAAATACATTTATAATTTAGTAGTAATAGCCGGGGACAATTCGAGTTAAGTTAGATCGTTAAGTCGGTTATTCTTCGATTCGCGTGATTCTTGAGCACAAACTCCCGTGCGATTTTTTTCAACAACTTAAAACTAGTTTCTTTTCGTCCTTATCGTCAAACACAAAATATCTCCCTCCATTTTTTGATGCTTTTGTGAGAATCATCTCTTGGAGCAAACCAAGAATTTTTTCTTCCATTTCTTCACTTTGTTGTTTACTTAAAGAACCTCGAGTCGATTATTAAGGCTGACGTCTTCCCCGATTTTGAGGTAAAAATAGCTGATTTTGGTTGATGGTTGACTTTTGGTTGTTTTTACATAATTCAATTTTATGTTGAATCTTAGTTTTGTTATGAGTTCTATAGCGTATATAAGTGATGAATTCATGATTTAGAGGTTGTTTGAGGATGTTATGGTCGAGTTGACTTTTCTAGGTTTCGGTTGACTTTTTGGGTTGATATTTTTATAAGACTTTAAATGTGTAGGGAGTTTAATTGGGACCTTATTGTAGTTGTTGTGATGTTAAAATGGTGATTTAAAATTGATTAAAGGAGTTAGGTTGAAAAGTGTTATTTTCATGTTGAGTTATAATCGATATTTTGGGTATAGGTTGTTAATTATGGACTTGAGGTTAATTAGAATGACTTATAAGTTGATTTAAATGTTAAATTCTAGCGAGAATCGATTGGGTTGTGTCCGACGGGATTATTAAATTCCGTTGATTTCTCAGTCATTTTAGACCGTTTGAAATAGTTCCACTAAGAGTTTGTAAGCGTCTATTTCTAGAATGCGGAGTATTGTAGTAGGTTTTGATTATACTTTCCGGGTGTTTTTGTTGGCGTTGATCGTGGTAAAGAGCTGATTGTGATTGTGTTCGCGAAGGTTTTGTGGTAGCTAGAGAGGTGAGTACTTATCTCGCGGGTGTTACTTCATTATATAAATTGTGTGAGCATGTTATTGTGAATGCACGATTATGTGAGAATGATGTACATGCCATTGTATTATGATTATGAGAGAATGATATACATGTAATTGTTGTATGATTATGTGTGATTCATTTGTATGAGCCATGATATGATTATGTGATTATGATACGTAGCGTTGAAGATTGATTGAGCTAAGTAATAGCTTGAACTCCCGACTTATATTCGATTTACGTAGCCTTGTGGAAGGCACTTTTGGTATGTTTTTTGCCTTTAATGGGGCGGTTGTGTTTGATTATGATTGTGAGATGCTTAGCTGTGTGCTTGGTTATTGTTTGGGAGTAGAATAGTTGGTTATTGAGAGGTGATGGTTAGAGTTATGTATGACTTGAGGTGACTTGAGTATCGAGTTGATCTATGTTGGGATGATTAGGGGTTAGGTAACTACTCCTTCCTTGCGGAGATAGGTAGCCCAGTGGCCTTATACTCGGTATAAGGCCCAGTATGACTCTTTGATCAATTTCTTTGTGTGCATTGCGGTTTGGCCTTATACTCTACGGTATAAGAGTGGTATGAGTCTTTATGATCAACTTTCTTTGTGTGCTTTGTCGGTGTGGCCACATACTAGGTATAGGCTGTGCGGTTTGGCCTTATACTTCGGTATAGGCGGTGTTTATTAGTGGTTGATCCATTCTAGCAGTGGAAGCGGATTGAGTATATCGCATTAGATGTTGGTATATTTGTGGATATATGAGATAGAAGGTGATGACTAGGTTATAAATCGTTGTTAGTCTATGATTTTTATTACAGGTGTTTGTAACATATTGAGACCTTCTATTATATCTTGACATGTTATGCAAGAAACCTTGTTTGGAATCTTATTGTATGACTTTATTAGTTAGTCTACGGATATATACGTATTTATTCGTATTGACTATTATAATATTATGCGTCTCGTTGCAGCCTTGGTAAGTTCACTACTTGTTAAGTGTTACATTTAGACTTCGCGGCTTACACCTTTTAAACTATGGGCGGCATTTTCAATTGTGCGAGGTTGGCCAGGCCAGCTAGTTAGACGAGGAGGCTGTTGGGATTTGTTCAGTGGCTAGGTGAGCATCGGGTGGCGAGAGGATCCTCATGATCCCCAGTTTTGATGTGTTGTGACTCTTTTTGATTGTTGTCTTTTATTTTTGAAACTTTAGCGCTTGTCGGTTGTCGCTTGTGATACGAGTACAATACTTACTCTCTTTGTAGCCTTGCCGACATTCTTGTCTTTTGGGATATGTTGTGTATATATGGGTTGGTTGGTTAGATATCACGATGGATTGTAAATTTTAAAAGCATTATTATTTTGAGAATATTAATGAAAATCAAATTTTTGGATGAAACTAGTGGTTTTAAACTTCGATCGTCCATCGGTTTAGGCGACTACGGTATTCCGGATTATAATGATTCTCACCTCGAGTGACCGGCACAGGCGTGTCGTCTGAAAGTGCAGGGAAGCATCTTGGGTTCTTAATCGGGGAGATTAAAATCTTGCTGAAATCTGAGTAGTATCTTGAGTTCTGTCCCCGGGAGATTAAGAGTGTTGAAATCACGAAGGAGAGGAAACTTTGGGTTTCTAGCCTTGAGATTGCTAGAAGATTTGTGACCATTTGTATTGGAGTTGCCTTTATGCAATTTCATGATTAGCTCATTTCATCTGGTGATTGTTCCCAATCGAGGTTGGAAAAGCCGGTAGAAGCAGCAAGAGCGAAGCTCGTTAAAATGGATTGAGTTGTGTCTTTCACTTGTCTTTCATTTCATTTACGTTATTTTGTTATTTATATTGTTTCTCTTTTTATCTATTCCTCTTTATTTAATATAGAAATAATTGTTTTAATTTATTATTGCTTAATTGTGGGTAGCATATAATCGGTTGGAATTTAAATTTGATAAGTTGTAATTCAACCTTAAAATTTAAAAATTCAAAAATATAGTTTAATCTTATTCACCCCTGCAAAGATAGTATTACAAGATAATCCTAAATAAATTATTAGCCCCTATATCTTTAAAAATCTAATTAAATAACCAATAAAAATTTTCAACCATTTAAATATATAAGTTAAGAATACTACATACTAAATTTATCTCTAAAAATTTTCAATAATTAAAATTGTTAAATCTCAATGAACAAATTATGAATACTATATATATATATATATATATATACTACGTCTCACAAAAAGGATTTTCGATTTTCATACCGATAGTCATAATTATTTAGAACTTAGGTACTAAATTATAAATCTTACAAATTAAATGCAAAGATCGTTCGATTTTCTTTTCGATAGTCAAAATTATTTAAAGGCTAAAGCCAACAAAAGCTGACAAATTATGAAGACTACATACTAGCTCCACACTCTAAAAGGTTTATTGATGATTTTTTTTTTTCAATAATTAAAATTATTTAAAACTCAATCACTAAAATTCAAAATTATAAATACTAAATACTAAATACATCTAAAAGATGGATTCATTTTCTTTTGATGGTCACGGTTATTTTAAAACTCAAGCAACAAAATTCAAACTAAATAGTCATAATTAACAAATTTTGTGATCTTATTAATGGATATACAATCTTGATTTGAATCAACAAATTTTGTGATCTTATTAATGGATATACAATCTTGATTTGAATCAAAATTATCATATTAATAGTAAAAGTAAGTTAAAAATACTATATGTTGATATATATATATATATATATATATATATATATATACATATATATATATATATTTCACATAATATATATAAAATTTTTATAAAATATTTGAGTTCAAATATGAAAACGTCAACTTCGTCATAGTTATTACACATTTTTCTACATAATTTGAATAGTTCATCGACCGAGAAAGATTTTTTAGTTTTTAATGATCAAATTAACAAACTTTGTATTAATCCTAATTTATATACATAACTTTCATTTGAATACAAATTTATAATATTTATAGTAAATTACGTTAAATATATTAATATGTTAAATATTTTTCACAAAATATTATATAATACTCTATATATATTATCTTAAAATAATGCTTCTTCATATTAACCACTTTAATTTATATCCTTCCATCCCAATACTATTTATCAATTACTATATGTGCTCGTTCAAATTGAAGTATGTGAATTATTTGGTTATACATGAGATACATAAGCTATAAAATATTTGTTACCTCTTTCATACAAAAAAATTTAAAATTCTTCAACTTTGATTGAATTTTTAATTATAAACTCAAATATATTTATATAAATAATATAATATTTTTATTCTTAACATGATGCTTGTGATTTAAATCAAAATAGTATATATTAATTTTAGATCAAATTTAATAATCTTTTTGGGGATGGAGGAAATACTGATTATAAAAGGAAAGGATCAAAGTAATTATGTTGGTTTAAATATGTCATTAACAATTCTTTGATTAATATAATAATTTGATTTGATTAATATATTTTAATTAGAGTAAATTTACATGAAATAATTAGTAATCATGCTTACACGATTGGTTGGGTAGAGTTATATTAAATCAAACTCACAATATGAATTAATTTCTTACAAACTCACTTTCCATGGTTTTTTATCAAATAGTCCATAATTCCTGCTGTCCAAAAGAAATTATAATTAAAATAGGAGTTGTTTATGTACAATTTGTGAAATATAAAAATCCTTCATTAATTGTCAAATCAAAATTATTTGAGGAGGAATATTTTAAACAAATCAAAAAAAGGAAAAAATATTTAATTATGAGCAATATAGTGTAAGTCATATTAGTAGGAAATAATGTATTTACTATACCATATATCTTAGATTATAGGAGACCCATGAATTCGGATTGAAAAAAATCCATGTAAGAAAAAAACATAAAGCCACCAAAATAGATACCAAAATAAAATAAGAAAAACAAAATCCAAAGGTAATTAGGGAGTGTTTGTTAAATCAGCGAAATTGAAGTCACAGCGAATAATGGCCCAGATGCTGAATCGAATTATGATTGAATCTGAATACTGAAAATATTTAGGTGTTTGATAACAATTCAAAAAAAAAAGACTTAAATTGAGTTGTTTTAACAACTTTGCCCCTACCTTAGTTCATTTACTTATATATGAATCATATATTAAATAAATAATACTATAATAGATAATTAAATAATAAATCTTATTAATTAGATTATAAATAGTAGTATAAATATAATAATTTGATTAAATAAATATTAAAATATAAATAAATTCTAAATATCATTAAATAAATATTTAAAATTTATAAAAAAAAACATATAAAATTTAATAAATTAGTAAAATCATACATCTTGAAAAAATTGGATAATAATACAATTCTTCAATTAATGAAAATAACCACTTCTTAATTTGAATATAATCTAGAACATCCTTGCTTGTTAAAAAAATAAACATGATTCTTGGCTATATCATAACTTCGTTTGGTTAGCGAATTTGATCCGTGATTAATCATATATATTTGATCACACTCTGGTCTTGTATTAAGCGATGTTGATATTCAGAGAGTCTCCGTTATTGCCTCGTGAATTCTCGCATGTGCTATAAATCATCAAATTGTTCAAAAGAAATAATGCATTGTCACTCTACGAATAAAAATTATGCATAGCCACCTGACTAACCAACTTATATATCTAATATACACAAATTAGAAGTAAGCTAATATAGCCTGACATATAAGACACAATCAGCTGTCAATACTATCTCAGTACACAATGTTAATATGACAAATAGCTACCAAAAAAACATGCTGGAAAAAGCCAACCACTTCAGTTCTCTAGTTAACAGGATAACAAATCCGAGTATTAACAATACAGTACAATACATTGAATAAAATACAAAGAATTAAATTGAAAATACAAAAGAATTAACAAAAGCAATGACAAAATAGCCGACTCTTCATATTAACAATAGAATACATTGAATAAAAATACAAAGACTTAAATTGAAAAAATAACACATTCGAGTATTATAAATTGAATGGAGAAGGGATAAAATTGTTAACGCATGATAAATTGGAAGAAGAATGTGTAAGGTGAAGAAAGAAGAAGATGTTATTTTCTTTTAGGATTAGAATTGGGTAAGAGGACAATTATTGAGATTATTTGATTAGAGGTAAAAAATAAGATAGAATTTTAGCATAATTTTTGTTAAGGATTTTGATAAGTACTTAATTTAATAAGCACATAAAATAATTCATTAATAAACAAGATTAATAAATTAAGTATTGAATAAATTAAGTTTAAATTAGCAATAAGTTAACAAATACCCGCAGATGTAACGACTGACCAAGTCGGCCATGCAGGTGCAGTCATTATAATCCGAACACGAGTCACCGTCGATGGGCTGACTCGGTTTAAAAACTACTCGTTTCATCCAAAAATTTAATTTCATTAATATTCTCAAAATAATACTTGATTTAAAATTTTACAAATCCGTCGGGTGATATCCCCAGCTTGACAGCGCCATATATATACAACGTATCCCAAAAAGAGCGATATCTTTGGCAAGGCTCTGATTGAGAATAAATCTTGTATTCATAATACAAAATAATTGCCGACAAGGCTAAGTTTGAAAATAAGTACAAGAATCATAAGCAGTTGACAACACATCAAAATCGGGCTGACGAGGATCCTCTGTACCAGCCCTTTCTTTGCTGGCCACTGGGCGACTCTCAATGACCTCCTGGCTGTGCCGTTGTCGGCCTAGCACAAATGAAAATGCCGGCCATAGCGAAAGGGGGTGTAGGCTGCGAAGCTTAGTGAACACTTAACACGATTAGGTGAACTTACCATACAGGCAGACATACAATATTATAATAGCCCAACATGAATAAAATACGTATATATATATCGGGACTTCTTATAATAAAGTCATACAATAATATTGAATGTCTCGGGCATAACATGTCAAGATAGAATAGAAGGACTCAATAAGGCACACAAATATCAGAATGAAATCATAGAGACTCAACAGCGACTATAATAGTCATCGCCTTCTATCTCATTATCTCACTGATATACCACCCTAAAATGCATATACTCAATCCGTCTACTGAGAATAGATAAATTGATAATAACATTTGCCTTATGCAGTAGTATAGGCAGCATCAACGATGCCTATAGCAAAGTGACAATAGATCTCCCATTTACACATATACGAAGTATAAGGCCAAGATCGACAATGCACATAACGAGTGACAATAGATCTCCCATTTGCACATATGCAGTATAAGGCCAACGTCGACAATGCGCAAAACAATGAATACCACTGCGTATACCGGAAGTATAAGGCCAATCGTCTCATCTCCTGCCGAGGAAGGAAATTCGCCTAAACCTAATCGGCGCCAACATAAGGGTCAAATCATATATAAGTCACCTCAAGTCATACATAACTCAACTGACAACTTCTCGATAACCAACTACTCTACTCCCAGACAATACCCAAGCCTTAGCAGCTAAAACATCTCACAATCATAAATCAATGTGACCGCCGACAAGACTCTGAAATACATAAGTGCCGACAAGGCCCTTTGAAATCAGAACATATAAGTTGGGAGTTCAAGCTATTACTTACCTCAGCAATCTTCAACGCCGCAGAATATATTCCATAATCATATCATGGCTACATGTGAATAAGATCCCACAATCATAGCACCATGACATATACGTCATTCTCACATAATCGTACCAAATAACATGTTCACGCAATTTAAAGTAAATAAATGAAGTAGCACCCATGAGATAAGTATTCCTACACTAATGCCACAAAAACCTTCACGAACATAATCGCAGTGGCATCACACACGCGTCGGCGCCTAACAAAATACGAAGTAATATCAAGACCTACTGATACTTGCGTTCTGAAGACACGCTACCAACTCTTAATTAAGAACTAACGGTCTAAAATGGCGGATAAGACAACGAATCAATAATCCGTCGGACATCCCCGATCGATCCCGCTAAATTTCACCTTATTATTTTAACATTTCAAATCAACATAAAGTCATTCTAATTAACCTCGAGTCCGCAATTAACAACTTTATGCTAGAAAATATAGATTACAACTCAACTTGAAAATAACATTTTTTCAGCTTCTTGCCTTTAATCAATTTTAAATTACCATTTTAACATCAAAACAACTACAATAAGGTCGATTAAACTCTGCCGTTTTAAAGTCTTATAAAAATATCAACCCAAAAGTCGGCGAAACCTAGAAAAGTCAACTCGACCATAACATCCTCAAACGACCTACAAGTCATGCATTCATTACTTATATACATCATAGCATCCATAACAAACTAAGATTCATCATAAAATTGGTCATGTAAAATTCAACCCTCGAAAATAAGCCGACCCGCGAATAAGGTCAAAATCGAAACTCGAATGGAAGTAAATCGGCGGACAACAAGCCGACCCGCATCTGATCAAAGGATAGTCTCTAAATACAGAGTCTAACCATAACCGACCTCCTACTTGAATTGTCACTTAATCTGAGAGTAAGAGCAGGCAAGGCACCTGGCTTATCTGAGATAAAATAAAACTCGAGAAAGCGAAAGAATGCGTAGCCCGAATCAAACAACACACAACCTGTTATCACATAAGAATAATATACTGTCGCGCTCACGAGGTATCTGTGCCTCACGATGAAATGCTGACATGAATCTGGCCTCGGCAGAAGCTCCGCTCCATTTGCTTTACCCGTGGCTCCTGCGAGGTCCTCCGGTCCCGTAGCGGCTCCCGCGACTGACTCGACCCGGCGATTCACGATACCCGCCTACGGCAAAATGTATTTGAAATACTAGCGCCTCCCCTACGAAGAAGCAGGGGCAATCGCTTCACCGAGATATCTTTAGTGCTTGGCATCGATAACATGTGATTACCTCGGCAATCTGTGCATGTGCCACTATCGACATGGCAGTAACGGCGGATACTTCTCACGAACCCCGGGCCCTGCGAACCCCACTTGGATCTTGAGGCGCCAGTGCGAAGGAGGCGGTGCAGGAATAACTCAGGCTGCCGAACCTTTGAAATAACTACGCTTGGGGCGACTGTTGGTCCGTCCTCTAGAACTCTAAAAAGCTAGTGACCTGCAGGCGAAAGTCTCAGTGCGACTCCTCACCGATCGACAGCCTCACGGCTGCGACTCTATTTCCGTGCCCCGAGGCTGCGTTCCTGCGGTATGGACACTATTAAAAACCATCGGTGAGATACGGTGGCGTATACCCGCGTCGGCCACGTCACAAACCTAGTGATCCTTACCGCTGCGGATAAACATCGAAATTAGTCGGCACATATCAGCTGTCCTCACCGTACTCTGCGCCGACCTCGAACCTGCGTCAGTAATCGACTCTCTCTCCCGAGGCGCCATGTGTGGGTCTCAACGTGGATTACTCCGGAAAAGCTCAACAAATCGCTCCGGGGAAACATAGACTTCCTCGGTCAAAAAGCCTTGGCTGAGTTCTCCAGCAAGCCATGGCGCTCTCGTGAAGTCTATAAGTAGCAAACTTCACTCATCGCCTGATCCCCATCGGCTCAAAATGGACTTCGTGTCCCGAGATGAACTTCGATAGGCTTTTATACTGGCCGAACCCCCGAGAGCGGATGATACTACTCTTGTCGATTGAGCAACTTTACTCTGAATTGACACCATAACTCTTCGGCCACACGAGCATTTACACTCTTCTCTGCAAGGTCTACCTCCTCCTCCTCGACATGCCCAGAAGAATGCACCTCCGGACCTATTTGGTCCTTGTACTAAATCAACATTTATGCCACCTGACTCGGCCTCTGCAGGCCTACCGTGCTTTCTTGCTTTCTACCCACACCATGAAATGCGGATGGCATCCTCAGCAGTCTATGCAACAAAAAGGACTTAAACTTTTAACAAAAGACATCACTAAGCAACTGACTCAAGGAAAACAAGTAGGCCTTGACTTGAGAGATAACCCAATGTCTGAAACCTAAGCTCGTGCAAAATTGTAGCAGCAAAATCAAAGTCCGCCTCACGAGTGAGGAAGTCATTATAATCCGGAAAACTGATCGCAAACCGATAGCCGGCTAGGTTTAAAAACAACTTCGTTTCATCCAAAAATTGATTTCCATTAATATTCTCCATAATAACGGTTTAAAATTTTACAAATCCAATCGGGTGATATCAACCAACCCATGCGTATATATACAACATATCCCAAAACCCGATAATGCGGCGAAGCTACAGGAAAATAAATGCGTATTCGAGAATACAAAAATAATTTCCGACAAGGTAAAGTTTGAAATAGTACAACAATCAAAAGCTTGATTGCGATACGTCAAATCGGGCTGTGAGGATCCTCGCTGCCGTGCTCACACAGCCACTGGAACAAACTCCAGCGACCTCACAGCTCCTTCGCCGTCTATGACCGAGCCTGAAATGAAAATCGCCCGTAGCGAAAAAGGGTGTAGGCCTGCGAAGCTTAGTGAGCAACTTAACACGGGGGTGAAGTGACCATGCAGGCAGAGGCAGAACAATATTATAATAGTCCAACATGAATAAAATACGTATATATCCGGGACTACCTAATAAAGTCATACAATAATATCCCAAAGAAGGTCTAGGAGCATAACATGTCAAGATAGAATAGAAGTCTCAATAAGGCACACAAATATCAGAATGAAATCATAGAGACTTCAACAAACGACTATAACTCTAGTCATACTTCTATCTACCGTATCTCCCTGACATACCACCTACAATGGCATATACTCAATCCGTCACCTCTGAGGAATAGATAAATCGCTAATAACCATTTGCACTTATACCGTAGTATAAGGCAGCGCATCAACAATGCCTATAGCCAGTGACAATAGATCTCCTTACACATATACGAAGTATAAGGCCAAGCATCCAACAATGCGCATAGCAAAGTGCAATAGATCTCCATTTGCATATGCAGTATAAGGCCAACGTGACAATGCACATAGCAAAGTGACAATAGATCTCCCATTTCTTGGCCTCTCTTAGAAGTATAAAGTGACATCAGCAATGCACTTAGCAAAGTGACAATGGTCTCATTTTCTTGCGTATACGGTAAGGCCAATCGCGTCTGCATGTATCTTGCGAGGAAGGAGGTCACTAACCCCTAATCATGACATAGGGTCGAATCCCACGATACTCGAGTCACGCAAGTCATGCATGCTCAACAGCCTCACCGATAACCAAGCCACTACTCCCCGAAGCAATGCAAGCCTGCTGACTAAAACATCTGCCAATCATAAATCAATCTGACCGCCGACAAGGCTACGAGAAACACATAGAAATGCAGAGACAGGCCCGCAGAAATACATAAGTGCCCGTAAGGCCGAAATCAAACATATAAGTTGGGAGTTCAAGATGTACTTACCTCGAGCAATGTTCAACGCCACGAATATAATCCATGTCATCATGGCTCACACAAATGAATCCCACATAATCATAGCACCATGACATACATCATTACCAGCATAATCATATACCGCAGCCAACATGTTCCTGATTTAAAGTAAAATACGTAATATGCGCCCATGAAATAAATGCTACTTCTGCTTGCTTCCACAAACGCCAGCGAGGAACACAATGTGATAGCGTCACACGCGTTAGCGCCAGCAAAACACCCGAGAAAATATCAAGACCTACTGATACTTGCGTTAGAAGACACGCTACCCGACTCTTAGTGGAACTATTTCTAAGCGGTCACAAAATGACGGATAAAACAACGAATCAATAATCCCGTCGGACGCATCCCAATCGATCTCCTTTAGAAATTCCACCTTATTATTTTATCATTTCAAATCAACTTATAAGTCATTCTAATTAACCCTCGAGTCCGCAATTAACAACTTTATACTCGAAAATATCGATTGCAACTCGACTTGAAAATAACATTTTTTCAACCTAGCGCATTTAATCAATTTTAAATTACCATTTAACATCACTAACCATGATAAAGGTCCCAATTAAGCTACTTACACATTTAAAGTCTTATAAAATATCAACCCAAAAGTCAGCTTGAAACCTAGAAAAGTCAGCCTCGGCCATAACATCCTCAAAAGCGACCTCTAAGTCATGAATTCATTACTTATATGCATCATAGCATCCATAAAAAACTAAGATTCATCGTAAAATTGAATCGTGGCAAAAGTCAACCAAGTCAACCCTCAAAATAAGCAACTCAATTTCTTACACCAAAATCGTAGGGGAAGATGTTGGGAGCCTTAATAATCAACTTGAGGATCTTTATATGCGACAAAGTGATGAAATGGAAGAAAAATTTTCTTGTTTGAGCTTAAGGGAGCTCTCGGCCAAGGCTAGGATGGAGGAAGAAGATATTTTGTGATTTTGATGATAAGGATGGAAGATGATAACTTAGCTCTTAAGTCAAGAAAAAACCAAGGAGTTTGTCTTACGAGAAATCCATGAATCGAGTTATCGAGGCAGTGAGCGATCTAACTTAACTCGAATTGTCCCGCCTATTACTACTAAATTATAAATGTAATTCGGCTCAAATAATTTCTGAAATAATATTATCATCGAAATTATTTATACCTCTCGGGTCCTTGTGAAAATTTTAATTTTTTTTTAACGTGGCAGGGTTATTACACTTAGTTTGTTTGAATTCACGTATATTTTTAATTACATTAGTATAGTCTTCTAGTATGGTTCAATTTGATAGAGTCCTTCACAAATTTTACATAGTCTTTATGTTTATTTAATAATATAAGTAATAAGGGTATTTTAAATAATTTTATTACATATAGAATCCTATATTATAGGATTTTTATTTGTAGTCTTTTAGTTTAATTAAAATTTATCAAATTATAATTATTCCTTGATTAAAAGTATTTTAGTCTAGTTTGAAAAAGGGAGAAACTTTTAAGACAACTCGTACTTTTATATTTATATATATATATATATATAAAGGTCATCCAAGCACCCTTATAATGGAATCTTTGATAGACCTGTTAGTGCATGAAGATTGGTCAAGTATTTCGCAAAAGTGAAACCAATTGTTTTAGCGGTTGGTTCTGACCTTCCCGAAACGATGGAGATATTTGAAGAGATTTTTATTTTCTTTTATGGATAGGAATCTTTTGGAATATGTTTATTAATGTAGTAAAGGAAGTTCTTGGACCTCAAGTAAAGAAGATTCTCGCACGGCATAGAGAAGAAAGATGCATTAATAACATTTATTTCAAGATGGAAGGTTTGTTGTGGAAGTTATTACCTTAAACTTGGATGTCTACAAGCTAGTTGTCGGCGAGTCCCTAATTAACAATCATACTCAAAATATCAATTATATCTCAACTTGAAAATATTACTTTTTCAACCTAAGCACCTTTAATGAATTTTAAATCACGATTTAACGTCCTTGATAGCTATAATAAGGTCTGATTAAACTCACTACATTTAAAGTCTGCTAGAAATATCACCTCAAAAAGTCAACGAAACCTAGAAAAGTCAACTCGACCTTAGCATTCATCCAAACGAGCTCATCCTTGAATTAAATCACATATATCGTCCTTGAACCCATAGCTGACTAAGATTTATCATAAAATTCAATTATAAAGTCAACCAAAAGTCAACTATCTGAAACCCAAAGAAATATCTCGAAAGACTTAAAATTTCTTACCTTAACTCGAAGAGAATGATGGGAACAATATTCTAACGATCTTGAGTTTGGCGACAATCGAAGAAATGGAAAAATGAAATTTTTTTAAGGGGAGGGCTTAATTTCGGCCCGAAATGAGGAAAGAAGATGAAGTTGTGATGATGATGATGATGTGTTAAGGATATGTGAATAGATATTAAAAAAACTGAGTCGTTCGGTTTCGGTTAATTACTCAGCTTATGATACTTAAAACTCCACCAACCCGATTTCAAAGATAAAATTCTTCCCATGGCAAACACTTCTAAATTATAAATGAAATTCGGCTCAAAAAGTTTTTCTGAAATAATAATAAATGAAAAAAATTATACTATTCCCGGGTCCATACGACGAAATTTTTATTTTATTTTTATTTTTTCGTAACGGGTTATTACAATCTACCCACCTTATAAAATTTCGTCCTCGGGAATTTACTCGAACTAATCACATCGGATAAACTCAGCCTTCGGCGTACCACTTATCAATAACATCCAGGGACACGCTTGTCACCTACTCAAATTTCCCAATATAGTATCTGTCTTGTGCTCATAATATCTTATGTCCGATTAACTTAAAGCGGGTGACTCTCTCTTTACATGCTTGTCCAACCGGCCAATTTTCCTATTCGAGCTTATCGTCTTATTGCTCACGCTTGTTATTATTATTATCGATCTTAGTATTATAAACATCTCAATTGCCTCCAAATACCACTCAAAAGAGGTAAAATTCATAAGCATGATACCGTCTGTCCACTCGCCAATTTGTCAATGCCATTACTACTCGTATCACATAATTAGCAGAGTAAGCAGCAAAATTTCACCATACGTTAAATACTTACAACACTATAAAATAACTTACAAAGATAAACCACAATAACATTATGTATAAAATTCATCCTTTTCCCAGCTCTGCTGAACACCCACCTAAATACCGATATCCTCAAATCAAACAATTCCGCAATCACGCATATAATATCAATCGCTACTTGACAATCTCAACGTAGCATTAATATACACACGATACAACAATTTCATATAGGAACTATTCACCGTAAAATATATTCACAGATAAATCCATAACACAAATATACTCCAATTAGACACACCGATCATATACAAATTTAAACATAGATACCACAAAATAAATAGCCCCAGAATACCTCAAAACTGACCACCGTTCAAATTGACATTTCACAATTCACTATTAAGCCACGGATAAGTTTATTACCTTGAATGCCTGATCCTGATCAATTACCATATACTTCACTGACATAGATAAGGTAACAACCCGGTGATAAATCCCCGATTACTCAGTATCCAAGAAATTCTTAATTATTTTAAGATCAACCTCTTACACCACGATCAATTTCTAATCCGTGACTACATGTCGCTTTGAGAATCCTCTCAGTAACCTTTATTACCCTTAAATTCACCTGATTACTGACTTATCCATGACTTCAAATTTAACACCGGTGAATTCCTCTCGATACTTCCGGTATAATTCGGTCTCTTCATAAATCCTCAACATATTCATCCATATCCCATCTCCAAAGGTTTCAACCTAGAGTTTACATCCTCAAAGAATGATCATTACTATCACAAAGATGCACTCTACTTTTCCGAACACCGAACTCTTACTTAAACATTATTGAGATAACTCAAACTCTTTCTTGTCAGTCTCGATTTGTATTCACCACAACTTATTTATCATTTCGATCAAACCCACATTTCACGCTTCATATAATCCACAGATCTTAGTTAACGATAACTTTACTTATAACCCGGTGATATTCGCACAACTCCACCTCAGTATATCATTATATTAGTATCACCGCATCCTTAATTAATTTCCGCCATAAAATCTAAATTGTAACGTACTACCACATCAACTATTAAGACATTTCCCAAAATATATAGATCGCTTGAATATCTGCATAATATTTCAGATGCACTTGCATCATGTTCTAACCCATTCGTGTATCGTTCCAATATAATCCTCATAAATATCTGCCTAAATCGTACCGATGCTCCATATATGCTTGACTACCCGTCTCGACAAATACATAACTCGACGTCACGTCATATTACCCAATTCATTTAATATCTCCTAATATAACGCATCTTAATCCAAATCAACACCACAAAAACCTGAGAATGCAAAGTAATTAAGTAAGGCGGCACAAATACGCTGATCATGAAATCTTAATTAAGCGTCTCGGCGATCCCGGCAAGTTCGGAAAAATGAACTCAAACCGAAAATGACTTCGCTACAGCACTTATAACTGAACACAGGCACGTAACCACACAAAGAGCGCCAAGAAAACATAAACTGGCTCACGATACCAAAATTATAACGACCATGGGTGGGTATTTTTGAGTTAGGACCCGTCACCAACTGTATTATCGAGTCTGGCTTGATGGATAACAATAAAATGACTCGTTTTACATCATAAATAAAACAATACAACTCGTCCGTCGGGTGAACTAACTTGATAGTACACTTGACATTGAAAATCATAATATAAATACATCCGAACAATTTGTTATACAACTCGAGTCAATAAAAATTATATCTGACAAAAACTTCAAGAAGATAAAAGTATGGTATTGAGGTCTTCAAGCCACCATCGCCATCTTAGTGCATGACTACTCG
Organism: Lithospermum erythrorhizon; assembly: GCA_019722365.1. Taxonomy (NCBI): domain Eukaryota; kingdom Viridiplantae; phylum Streptophyta; class Magnoliopsida; order Boraginales; family Boraginaceae; genus Lithospermum; species Lithospermum erythrorhizon. Next base: position 17,005 of record JADFUC010001526.1, read on the forward strand.
ACGATACATATCAGTCATCATGACAACTTTAGGCATGGCAGCCGCCCGTAAAGAAATAGGGAATCGGCTAAAAGGCTGAGTGAAAATAAATAAGTTAACCTACGTCCTTGCGAATAAGATAAATTTAGATTTCTCACCTATTTAGAGACTATATACCCGAAGTATTTTATAGGTTACTCATACAAAAATAAAACTTTCCTTATTAGCTTTCTAACTAGCACCAATAACTTGGCCTTCGTCAACAACACTCACGGTACACCTTAATTACAAGTGTTCTCCTCTATTATCTTTCGAGTATAGCTAATTCCCGATATAATATACACCTCAAACACACAATAACTTAAACATATATCTTAACCTCTGCAACTTCATTTTATATAACTTCAATCACTTATCTTTTAGTTCAACAAGTACTACTCCCATTTTACAATCATACTCCTCCACATGACCAACTAATGTTCCTCGGAAGACCTTCGAATATATGCATTTCTTAATATGGTAGTGTATATCTTGAATCCAGGATAACCTAGAATGGATTTCTTTGATTTTCTGGTTTAATTATCACAGACATTTACCTCAATGGTATCAGTCGTAGTTAGATCGTTATCATATTAGCACATTTAGTCCATTTTCCACCGTATATATATATAAATATAAATTGACATCATCGACGATTAGCATAAACTTAAGTTTCAATTTACGCTCTAATGTTCTGCATTCGAAAGGTATCTCGTCCATTAGCCACTTAAGATATAGAACATATCTAACAAAAGGCGATAATGCGGTAAGGCTACAAGCTGAAAAATAAATACCATTATCACGAAGAAAAATAGTTGCCCGACAAAAAGTGGCTTAAAAATGAAGTATAACCATCATGGCTGTTGCTAGCACAACAACAAGATTAGGAATAGTCATAAAGTAGTCAAATGAATAAAATACATGTATCTGGGATTATCGGATAAAGTCATACAACAACGAATTCCACGTGAAGTCTCGGACATAACACATGAATATTATATAATAGAGGTTCGATAAACCTTGTCGCCCCAAATGGGAAATCCACGAGAGACTTCGACAACGACTAAAACTCTAGTAAATTGAACCTCACCATCTACCATATCCCTTTGATATACCGTCTACAATACTTGCGTATACTCCAATCCGTCTACTGCGAGGAATGGACAAATCAACAATCACCTCGCTTATACATGAGTATAAGGCCAAAACACTTATACACAAAGTATAGGCACCGCACTTATACACAAAGTATAAGGCACACACTTATACACAAAGTATAAGGCACGCATGGCAACTATCTCTCTCTTAGTAGTATAGGGCCAAACCCATGCAGCTAATACCGTAGTATGGGCCACCTCGACAATGCCTGACAAAGCGATCAAGAATCATACCCTTGGCAGCTATACGTGAGTATAGGGCCAAACCATACGTATACCGTGAGTATAGGGCCACACCGGCAATCTGTGCGTAAGCGTCAAAGAGAATCATACCGCTTGACATACCGTAGTATAGGGCCAAACCTTATACGTAGTATGGGGCCACCGACAATGCACAACCAAAAGCGAACAAAGAGAATCATACATACGCTATACACCGTAGTATAAGGGCCAATAAATCACATATCACAAGGAAGGAGAATCAGCACAATCACAGTAGTCAGTATGGGTCGTATCCTAATACCGAAATCACTTCAAAATCATACATAACTCCATCGAACACACTTTCAATAACCAACTACTTTACTCCCAACAATAGCAAAGCACACAGCTAATACACCACACAATCGTAAATCAATCACAACCGCCGTCAAGGCCACATAAATACATGAAGTGCCGACAAAGCCACATACAAATACCACAAGTGTAAAATGAAGCCACATAAATACCTGAAGTGCAGCAAGTACATAAATACCACGAAGTGCCGTCGAGGCCACGCCAATACATAAATATAAGTTGGGAGTTGGGCGTCACTTACCTCGAAACCGGCCTTCAATGCTGCGAATAGAATCACATAATCATATTAGGCTCCTGCATGTCGTCTGACCATTACATATATACCGTTCCCCGTAATCTGCTCGAGACACTCCTTGTTCGCACATAATTATATTACAAAGACACTGTACACCCTTTACACATAATTATAATACAAGGGCCAATTACACCATTTAAAAAAAAGTACATAAGGTAATACACGTGAGATAAATCTTCGCCTCTGCAGCTATCCTGAAAGTCCTCCACGAAGAGCAACGATCACGGAGCGTGCCGCTTCCAGCGGTCAAGGCCTAGAGCTACCGAAAGTGTACTTAGGAACTAATACCAAATTACGTTCTAGAATAAACGTACCAACTCGTGAACGATTTCATGGTCCTAGCATGGCCAGACAAACTATACTCGAATTATAAACTCATGAATAGCAACCAAATCGATCGCCGCTTTCAAAATTCCATCTTATCATTATCATTTACAAATTAACTTATATGTCATTCTAGTTAATCCATTGAGTCCCCTAATTAACAATCTATATAAAATATCAATTATATCTCGACTTGAAAATATTACTTTCAACTTTAGCACTTTAATGAATTTTAAATCACCGATTTAACATCATGATAACTATAATAAAAGGTCCAATTAAACTCCCTACACATTTAAAGTCTTATGAAAATATCACCTCAAAAGTCAGCGAAACCTAGAAAAGTCAACTCGACCTTGCGTCCTCCAAGCAGGCTCTAAATCACGAATTCATCGCGTATATCGTCCCACAGGAACCGCCAACTAAGATTTATCATAAAATTCAATTATGTAAAGTCAACCCAAAAGTCAACTATCCTGAAGCAAAAATATCTCGAAGACTTGAAATTTCTTACCTTAACTCGAAGAGAATGATGGGGAGAACAATATTCTACAACGATGCGAGTTTACAGCGGCAATCCCGAAGAAATGGAAAAATGAAATTTTTAAGGGGAGGCTTAATTTGACCCAAAATGAGAAAGAAGATAAGAGTTGTGATGATGATGATGATGTGGAGGATATGTATGAATAGATATTAAAAAAAACTCGAGGTCGTTCGGTTTCGGTTAATTCTCATTTATCGTGCCAAATCTCCACGAACCCGATTTCAAAGATAAAATTCTTCCATGGCAAACACTACTAAATTATAAATGAAATTCGGCTCAAAACTTTTTACGAAATAATATTATCATCGAGAAAAAATTATACTATTCACGGGTCCCTTGCCGACGAAATTTTTTATTTTTATTTTTATTTTTAAATGGCAATTTATTCTTGTCAATGGATTACGTATTGTTCTTGTGAGGAAAATACTTTGAAGTTTATTCTTGTGTTTGTAAATTTGAATGTATCTGATTACTTTATAAAACTCCTTAGAAGCTATTACCGATCTTTGATTCGCGCTCACATTACAATGATGCTTTAACACATTATTCTTTACCAGTATGGTTATGTATCTTTGAGAATCTTTGTGGCGTGGAAGATAGGTGTCTTGAAGTTAGAACTGGACTCATATATTGAGATAGGAGTAGAATGAGGCATAGAAGAATGGGGAGCATTCATAAGTCCTTATTTGTAATCCTCGTATTCTAGTGGAATCCTTATTTAGGCAAGGCACTCCCAGGACTAGGCCTTATATTGGCACGAGCTGGTTACCATCCCTTGTATTATTTACTTTATTGTACTTTACTTTATTTCAGTTGTTACGAGAGTGAGTACAAGTGTTGTTAACGGTTGTATGAACATATGAGTCGATAGGAGGGAAAGATGATGGTTCAAACTATGCCTACTGGATGGCAAAGATGATGGCATTTCTCCAGTCTATTGACTCTATGACGTGGAAATCTGTAAAGGCAGGATGGATGGCACCAACTGTTACTAACAACAATGTAGTAACTGTGAAATCTAAGGAAGAGTGGACTGGAGAAGAGGATGAAGCAACACTGGAAAATGACAAACCCCTCAATGCTATATTTAATGTCATGGAACAACTTGTGAGGCAGAAGGCCATGGATGTCAGGAACTCACGATTGACAACTCGCTTCGAAACTCTAAGGATGGAGGATGATGAAACCACAGTTTCATATAACAACAAGACTAAGCACATTGATAATGAGTTTTTTTCTTTGGGAGAAGTTATGATTAATGAGAAGCTTGTAAGGAAAGTTCTTAGGACACTTCCTAAGAAATTTTCTCATAAAGTTACGGCCATTGAAGAAGCACAAGACATGACCACTATGAGGCTAGATGAGTTGATGGAAAATTGGACTACTTTTGAAATGTCTCTTGATGATGGTAAATCTAGCAAAAAAGAGGGGATAGCTTTGAAAGCAGCTACTGAAGATACGAAAGATGAAGATCTTGTGGAAAACATGAACTTACTTGCAAAGAATTTCAACAAAACTCTGAAAAGGTTCACTAAGAAGCCGTATGGGGGAACCAGTTATCCAACTGCCAATGACAAAGAGACAAACAGGTGGAAGAAATCCGTGAAACAAAGTAGCGCTAATATGGAGCAAAAAGATAAACCAAAGGGGATTCAGTGTAGAGAGTGTGAAGGATTTGGATACATTCTGGTAGAATGTCCTAACTCTGTTAAGAGGCAATCTAAGAATTCTATACTACTCTAACTGATGATGATTCAGAAGACGGGCAGGATCAAGAAGAGAAAGTAAGCAACTTTGCATTCTTGTCGATTAGAACCACCAGTTGATGGCGGTTCTCGGTGAAAATGAAGATGAGGGAGATATGACTGAAGAGGAGCTCCTTGAAAATTACAAGTTGTTATACTCCAAGTGGACTGAATTAACCATGATCTATACTAATGCTGAGACTGAGAAAAGAAGATTGAAGAAATAAATTGAAAAACTTCTTAAAATTGTTGAGGATCGAGATGAGGAGATCAAGGGTTGAATGTCAGCTGAGGCTCTTAACAAAACGCCTAAAATGATGAATTCAAGTACAAACATTCTTGAAGAAATCCTAGTGATGGGAAAGAATGCTAAGAACAATACAGGAATTGGGTACAAGAAAGGAAAGACTAACAATCAGAAAGGAGAAGCAAAGTTTGTAGCGGTAGAGTGAAAACCAGCAGTCATCAGCAGTGTCCTGGCTCAGCGTATGAAAGATAAGAGCGGCCGAGTTTGGTATTGCCCTCTGTGGAAAAGAAAGGTTCTGTGCTCCTTGCATTGCGGGATTTGTATGGGCCTAAGAAGAGCAAATACCCCTTGTACAAGATCATGTGGGTCAAGAAGTCACACTCTGTCAGTCATGTTGCATATACCTCTTTGAAGGCTACCTCAAAGTCCAGCTGGTACTTCGACAGTGGATGTTCAAGACATATGACTAGGAAGAAAGTACATCTCATGCAGATTCAAGCTCTTAAAGGGGATCATGTCACGTTTGGAGATGGAGGCAGAGGAAGGATTGTTGGTAGCGGTCAGCGTATTGTGAATGGTTTTACCTGCAGCTGATGATGTTCTCTTGGTAGAAGGGTTGACTGCGAATCTCATTAGCATCAGTCAATTGTGTGATGATGGCATGAAGATTTTCTTCAACAAGGATGGATGTATTGTCAATAACAATTGTGATCAAACAGTTATGAAGGGTGTTAGATTAGGTGAGCATGCTATTGTGGACTTATGTGAAAGCTTTGGCGGCGAGAAAGAGCGAAGATGTTGTGTTGTGGCATAAAAAGTTAAGACACACAAATTACAGGAACATTCAACAACTTATATCAAAGGAGGTTATACGAGGACTACCAACACTCTAGATTAAAAACAGTGTGTGTGGAGAATGTCAAGTTGGAAAACAGACCAAGAGTTGTCATAAAAAACTACAACATATGGGCACATCACGTACTTGACTAATGCGCATGGACTGGTGGAGCGTCGGGTTGAAAGCCATGGAGGAAATAAGTATGTTTATGTGTGCGTTGACTACTCTTGGTATACATGAATTAATTCATCGAGCAAAAATCGAGACACCTTCGGCGTATTCAAGTTGATTCTCCAACTCTGAAGAAAGGAGCAACATGTTGTCCGAGATTAGGAGTGACCATGGGAAGGAGTTTGAGAATTGATTCGTAGAATTTTTGTGCTCTGAAGCATCACTCATGTGTTTTGTCTCCTATTACACCTCGGCGGAGAATGGAGTTGCTCGAAAGAAGAATGCATTTATTCATGAGATGGCTCGTGTGTAGCTTTTATGCCAAAAATATTCCTCTAAAATTCTGGGCCGAAGCCATCAATACAGCATGTCATATTCACAACCGGATAAGTCTTCGACCAAGTACAAACAACACAAATTGTGAAGTATGAAGGGGGACAAAGCCAAATATATAATATTTTCATATCTTTGGTAGTTTGTGCTATATTCTTGCTGATCGAGAGCCTAGGCAGAAGTTTGATGTTAAAAGGGATGAAGGAATATTTTTGGTGTATTCCCGGAACAACAAATCATTATGTGTATTCAACAAACGAACCAAAGTTGTCATGGAATTCATGAATGTGAAGGTGTTGGATCAAGGGTTGGAGACATGTGAAGATGATGCAGAGGTTGGTACACCAGTTATCAACAACCGTACAAACAATGCAACTGAGGCTACAACCGATAAACCATGTGACAACAACAGTTGTGATAGCAGTCACCCTATACAACCAGCCAGCAGAATTCAAAAGAATCATCCTAATGACAACATTATTGGGCAACTTGATGAAGGTATGACAACATTATTGATGAAAGTTATTTTGTATCCAAAGTAGAGCCCAAAAATGTTGATGAAGCACCTAAGGATGAACACTGGATAAGTCCCATGCAGGAGGAGTTGGTTCAGTTCCAAAGAAATGAGGTGTGGGAACTTGTACCCAAACCCTAAAATTAAAATATCATTGGAACCAAGTGGATATTCAAAAATAAATCAGATGAACTTGGAGTCGTCACCAGAAATAAGGCAAGGTTAGTAGCACAAAGATACTCACAAGTTGAAGGTCTTGACTTTGAAGAAATGTTTGCTCCTGTTGCTAGATTAGAAGCTATTAGGTTGTTGTTTAGCTTTGCATCCTTGATGAAATTTAAGTTATTTTAGATGGATGTGAAGAGTGCTTTCCTAAATGGAGTTGTGGAAGAGGAAGTCTATGTTGAGCAGCCGAAGGGATTTGTTGATAACAGTTGTCCTCAACATGTGTACAGATTGAAGAAGGCTTTGTATGGACTCAAACAAGCTCCCAGGGCCTCGTATGAGAGGCTTACAAAGTTCTTGTTGGCTAATGGATATACTCGTGGAGGAACAAACAAAACACTCTTCATCAAATATGAAGACTCTAAACTAATGGTGGCCTAAATCTATGTTGATGATATAATCTTTGGTGGAATATCACACCAACTGGCCCAACAGTTTATCCAACAGATGAAGTCAGAATTTGAAATGAGCATGGTTATTACTTCGACAAAGAAGAAAGGAGATGATGGTCTTGTGTTTAATCCTATGCCCATTAGGAGTTTACCACCGGTGGACACTATCCATGAAGTTACCCAAGAGGTACAACCCCAAATTCATAATAATTATCTGGCCTGGGTTGACCATACCAACGTCCGAGAACTTGATAACCCTAAACCTAGAAATTCGAGTAACAAAGATGATGATGTTGGAGGGGATGGATCCCGTGATGAAATTCATGCAGAGGAGGATGATATTGGAGAACCAATTGATCCAATTGTTGATGAAAAAGTTAGAGACTCTTCGTGTGTTGATGCTGCATATTTGTTAGAGTATACTGTTGTTCCAAGTGCTACTGCCTCGATGGGTAAGACTATTGAGCCTTCTAATGTTTATGTCAATGTTGGTGATGTGAGTATTGGTGTTGATAACCCTGAAGGGATAACTGTGAATGTGTCAAGTGTTGATGACAATATAACTAATGCTAGTAAACAAGCAAGTGTTGAGAACTTTGGTAAGGCTGTTGATCCAAGTGTCAAGGACACTGTGGATGGGTTGAAGGAAAATGCTCCCATAGGGGGAGATGAAGGTAGACCAACTGTCATTAATACTGGTAATGACACTGCAAAGGATGAGAATGTTACTCCAAGTGTCAGGGACACTACTATGGAGGATGCTGCAGGTTTGACTGATAGTAGAGAGACTGTGACACCAAGTTTTGTTGACATTATTGATGATGATGATCTGTAAAATGGAGGGGCAGAACCAACCGTTGGTAAAGGTGATGCTGACACCTTGAATACTGAAGAAATGGAGATTCCTGAGGATGCTAGTCAGAAGAAGAAAAAGTCAAAGAAAAGAAAGCACAAGAAAGGTAATGATGAAGGTGAAGCCTCTTAATCTAAGAAAAAGTAGAGCAAGGAAGAGCGTGCTGCCAAGAGAGCTAGAAGGGTAAAGAGAAAGGCTAGAAAGGCCACTGAGAAGACTGTAGAGGATGATGTGCAGGAAGTTGTTGAGGAGCAGGTACCACCTGTTGACCAACCAACTGTCTCTGACGAATGGCTTCCTGAACAAGAACAACCAGGAGATGAAGTTGTTCAGGATTATGATGATGAAGACATTGCTGCTATAATAAGTCGAAGGAGGAAGGCCAAAGGAAAGCTGAAAATCAATGAAAACAGATCCAGAGTTGGGAATAAGAGGATTCCTAAGAATGTGGCTGCAGTATCTACTGAAAATGTGGCCCTGAATTCCGAAGAGGAGGAGGCTAAGTGGAAGTTTGTGGCTAGTAGAAGGATTGCTGCGGAGAGGATGCTGTCTGAGGTGACCAAGAAAAATACAGACATGATGGATATTTTGGCGGATGTAGGAGTTAGGCCAAAGCTTGTAGGAGAATTCATTTGTAATATGACATATGATATTGATGAGCCTGAAAGTACCCACTTCCAAAAGGTAACACTTCGAAACCGCACTGTTGAATTCTCTCCTAGTATTATAAATGCATATTATGGGCGAGCAAATGGAGGAAAAACTGGGGCTAAACTGCAGCTCTCTGAGATAGCCAAAGTGTTAACCGGGGGTGCTGTTGACACTTGGCCTGACAAAGGACAAATATCCTCATCCAAACTGAGTGTGAAGTATGCCGTGTTGCATAAAGTAGGGGTTGTCAATTGGGTTCCCACTACACACACTACAAGTGTGTCTGAAACCTTGGCCAGAGTGTTGTATATGATAGGCACGGGGGCCTCGTTCAATTTGGGACAATTCATCTTTGAGCAAGTAGTGCAACATGCCCAGTCCCATGCTGTTCTTAAACCTATTGCATATCCGAGTCTGCTATGCAGCATCATTGAAGCTCAACAACCTGACATCCTTACTGTTGCAGATGAAGAAGCTCCCTCTCCAGGATTTATCACTATCAGCCCCAAGCTGCTACAGGGAACACATGTTGCTGACATTCCCTTAAGAGCGATTGAAATGGGAAGTGGGTCAGGTGCAGGTAGTGAAGAGATTGCTCGGTTCCTCAGGGATGAAATCAAGCACTTAGATGGTGGATCCAAAGAGAAGCTTAGCCCAAAAACCGTGTCGGAGGCCGCCTTAGAGTTTGACATTACAAGAGGGACGATCCAAATTGCCGATCCAAACGCCGGAGTCAAGTCAGAATGATCTCATATGGCTGCAGCTGCCATTTTATTTGATGCTTCATGCTTTGCCATGTTTTGGGACAAATAGTGGGAGATGTCCGAAACCCAGTGGTGGTGTTTTTATGTATTTTTTTGATGTGCGGTAAGTTAGCCAAGATTAGCTATTTTTATTTGCACCTCGCTTAGCCATCTATCTTTAACATTTGTACCGGCTAGCTTATGTTCTCTGTGTTCTCTCCATGTTAGCGCATTTGCGCTATATATGCTATCTTTCTTTATTATTTACGGTTGTATAAATAATATGTCGCGCAAGTTCCTAAGTTATTTGTCACGAAACTCCAAAAGTGGGGAGCCTTTCAAGAGCGATGAAAGATCGTCAAGATTTCACACTAACCTGCCTTTAAGAAATTGGTTGCAAATAAAATGAGAATCCATTTAAGATATTTCAAGAACTTTTATTTCCATGGAGGAAATCTTTTTGGAGATATGTTTATTAATGTAAGTAAAAGGAAGTTCTCGACAACAAGAAGAAGATTCTCACACGGGCTTCGAGGGAAGAAAAAGAGATCGTGTGTCTTTATTATTTCTCTCAAGATGGAAGATTTAGTTTTATTGAACTTATTACTACAACTTGGATGCGCCTACAACTATATAAAGACATCATACGTTGCATCTAATCCATTAATATTTCAAATACATTTATTACTGCTCGCATTGTTCTTATAAGAAAACACTTCAGAGTTTATCTTGTGTTCAGAGTAATGAATGCAGTGAATTACTTTATAAAAACTCCTTTAGAATCCGTAGATCGCGTTTCAAGTAACACTCAACAATCTTGTTTGCTATCATACTGTACCTCTGGGCTTGTCAACAATGCATCATGATAAAAGCCAGACAAGCCAAAAAAGCCCCGACTTATACATCGAGATAGAAAGTTATCACGACATGTAAAGTCTGGGAAAGATTCATATAAGTCTTATTTGTACTCTCGTGATCAAAGATAATCCTTCACCCAGTTTTTACCCCTTCTACACCCAGCCAAGCTAGCATCACATCTTAACTGTTATCATCCGCTAAGTGCTATTTAGTTTTTATTGTAGTTTACTTATTTCGCTTGTTACGAGTGAAAGTTATGCTGCTATTAACAATATAATAACAAATGCACAAGAATGAGAACTATTACACTTTTTCAAGATCTATCCCTTCAAAGACTAGGATAACGAGAAAGAATATTTATCTACACATGCAAAGCCTGCAACCAATGTACGGGAATGTTCCTTGTTATAAAATAGGAAAAAAATATTGATTCTTCTCATGCAAAAAATAATTCTAGTTAGGTTGCTTTGGAGTAAAGAAACAAAAGCTTACACATTTCATTGTGAAGCTAGTCTGGATCCTAACATGATCACATCACTTATTTTTGGAACAAAACAAAACATCCAAAACATTTGGGAATGTTATATTTGTATATGTAGTATCGCATTGCACAACTCATGCCTCTAGATATTCAAGTTTCAATACTCCAATAAAGTTTATTATGAATTATGTTTTAAGCAGCATTATATATTCTTCCCATTTCCAGCATTTGCTCCATTTTATTATTTTAGATTAAATTTTATAAATTTTGATTAAGTTAATTTTATAAGCTCATAAAATAATATAATAGTATCTGTTAAATTCATTTTAACATATATTTCAAATATCAACTTTTATAATTTATATATATATATATATAATTAAAAATATTTAATTTTAAATCGTGCCTGAAGTATCATTAAAATTAAAAACGAGTCATCTTTAATTTGTTATAAATGCTGGCCCACATGTATATGTCGACAGTTTATTTGACAAATGGCTGGAGATGAAATCATTGATATACATATAAATATTGGTTCTGTCAGTGAATCCCTAATTTGATGATTCTGTATGGGATATTTTGGTCTCAAATTTTTTTCTTTTTATTCATTGTTTGAGTTGACAATAAATTAAGGCACTGGTCTAATCCCACAATTTGCTAATACTACCCATAACAGGGTATTGAAAATACAATGATCTCCTTTTTTAATTACATAACCAATTATCTTAGTTAACTTTCAGTTTTATGTCAAAGATCATTTCATAAAATTATTAATTATTCTCTTTGCTCTATATGAATACTAGTTCATAATTGTTTGCCGTAGACGTGAACTTGCTTTGGAGGTCGACACCTTGTCTTAACGAGCTTAACAAGCCATGGGTCGGTTTGTAACAAATTCAACTATATATTCTTATATTGTATGTTCAAGGTTCAATATTAAAATAATTTTAGATGTAAGGCAAAGATGCGAACTTATAAACAAAACTCTTGTTGGGCTAGAGGTAGGTGCCCAATCCCAAAGGTCAAGCTCCCATCCGACCTCTTTAATGGCCATCGCATAGAGAATTTAGTCTGGGCTTGTATGCCATCAAAAAGGCCCATGTACTGGATCTGTTGATGGTCGAATAATTTCAGAATCAGTTCTCGAAATTTGACAAAAATAGATATTTAGTCCTCGAACTTTTTATTGATGTAATACTTGTAGCTGAAAAGTTATAAATTTGTAGCACAAGTAATCTCCGGAGTTTGCATTGATGCAATGATAGTCTCCGAGAACATATTTGTAGAGCCGTTGGTGGGTTTGAGAAATTCCGAGATTTATATGAGATCCTGAAAACTCGTATGAGTATACACCCGGCAAGATATTGACCTGGTTCCTCGTCCCAAAAATTTGCAATTCGGCCATGGTACCTCCGTCGAGTTGAATTCAATAATGTACCCATTCGGCCGTAATATTCGTATGAATCGGACATATAACATCAAATCTGGGACCGACCGAGATTCACTCGGCATCCTGACCTAAAACCCTTTCATCCAAGATCCACCCCGAAGATTCCCGACCTGGCCCCAGCCTCAAAAAAAAGCTTCCGATCCGATTCGCACGGCCCCACTCAAATAGACTGAGCATCCTTAATCTGACGATTCTCGAATATGCCATCCGGTTCTCGTACACCATTACATTTGATCAAAGTGGAGACTTCAAGAGTAAGAAGTGGATTTGAATACTGGGTCAGCATACACTAGCCTATGTCCCTACTCCCTCGATTGCCTGCATGCTTGCAAATTGCAATGCAAAGAGTGAACTCCATGTAGGGGAGTTCAACATTTCACAACATTATGGCAACCATGATGTTTCAAGACTAGAGAACATGTTCTGATAATCCCATATATGTTGCAACATAATAAAACATCTAGAGAGACATTAATTTTTTTCAAATCAGAATTTTTACTATAACATTACATCATGTGGTTTAATGTAAAAGTTCACTTAATCACCTTGCTTCTCTCTCGAGACCATTAGTTATTTTCTCCCCGCTTTTGTGGCAAGCCCGAAAGCGTTATTTAGAAGATTATTGTTTGTCAAACATATTTTAAATTGTGAAGTCGTCATATTAGTCATATTTGAAATTTCAAAGGCTTTAGGAATTCATTATCTTTGTAAAAAGCTCAGAATCGCTACACTAGTAGCTGGCGTCATTTTATTTACTTGGTAGATTAATTGCGCGATTCGGCTTCAACCTGGCCGTGACCAGAGCTTATCATTTGCATTCCTCCGCCACTTACGACTGAACTCCACACCCTACGAAGATTTCAACATTTAAGACTCCGCTCAACCCAGACTCTCGCCTTTTACCACTGGTACCTACGCATTATTTTACCAATGAACTTAGATGATAAGAAGCTAAGGATAATAGCACAAGTTTGGGAGTAAACGTAAAAAAATGTATTAACCTTTTTATATATGTTATAATTTTTTAAAAGAAATTTGAAAGTCAAATCATAGAAAATAAGTATGTTTACTAAGTCGTTGTTTCCTGCCGTACAAACTACTTGAATGTCATAAATTATTAAAAATGAAGATAGAAGAAGAAAAGAGAGGACAAAAAACAATATAACATGTGAACAATGACCCAAATAGAATGGCCGTGTACCAACATAGTCCATATATAAAAGAATTTTCAACATTTCCATCCTCTGACCTCTATATACAAATATGAAAAACAATGAAATAATTTTTTTAATAAAATTTTACTCTGTATGCTACATTACAAAATCTTGTGACAGTAAAACAAAGCCTTAATTAGACGTTTGATTGATGTTCAAGATTGTTAGAATCATGGCATTTCTCATTTGTTGATTTTTGTTCTTCATCGTCTTCGATTTTCTCATCAGTATTAGAAACCATGCTTCCAGTGAGCTCTTTGGCTCTCTCGGCTTGATGTTCCCAATCAGTTCTGACCAAAACGAACAACATTGACACCGCGCAAGATCCTTGCGCGGCTAACAATCCGAGCCACAAGCCCTCGAAATCGAACCCCCAAAAGAAAGCCAATAGTATAGCTACAGGGGTTCCAACAAGGTAAAAACATCCGAGATTGATATTGGCTCCCATTTTGGGACGAGCCGTTCCTCTCAAGGCTCCACACCCTGTCGTTTGTGGACAATTCCCAAGTTCACAGAGTCCAATAATAGGTAAAACCATCGATGTCAATGCTATGATTTCCGCGTCCTGAGTGAACATTCTTGCCCAAGAATTCCTCACTAGGACCGCGAAAAACATAGCAAAGATGCCTAACATGAAGGCAGAGGATAACCCAACAATAGCAGCAAGTTTAGCTTTTCCCGGCCTGTTGGCTCCCAGCTCATTCCCAACTCTAGTTGACACGCCAAAGCTCAACGACGATGGGAAAATGTAGATCAATGAAGTTGTTTGGATCAAGATTCCCATTGAAGCAACCGTGGCACGGGGATTAATCAATAGACCACAGAGCAAGATCATGATTTCGTACCACCACCATTCGAGGCAAACACCAATGCAACTAGGAATGGCTAATTCCAGGAGAGATTTCCAGCCCCGGAAACATTCCGAAGAAATTCCAGGCCATGTTTTTTTGTACACACCCGTCATTACAAGGTATCCTATCAATAGTCCTACAAGATTGAAATTAGTCCAAACGCCACTCAACGCGACACCTTTGATCCCGAGTTGAAGTACAATTACAAGATAGTAATTAATCGGAACGTGGATAAGTATAGCCAGAGCCGAACAATACGTTAATGGCATAGTGATCGATTGTGATCGTAGATAAATTCGAAGAGGGTGTATAAGAGACAATGTAAAAAGATCCGGGAGAGAGTAAAATATATACTTTTGTGCCTCCATTGCAATATCATAATCTTGTCCACAAAACAACATAATTTTCTTCATATTACACCAAAGAAAACCAATTGGGATTGAGGTCAATATAAGCAAAAGCACTGTTCTTTGCAAACTTAGGCCTAAAAGCTTAAACCTCTTGGCACCAAATGCTTGACCACAAATTGGTTCCATCCCCATTGCTAAGCCAGAAAGAATTGAGTAGCCGGTGATGTTAGCGAACCCCATTGCTAGTGCACCACCGGCTAATGAAAGCTCCCCGAGCCGGCCGAGAAAGATCATTGAAATCATAGAACGACAATAAAGAATCAAGCCAGTGAAGATCATAGGCAGAGCAATGTTGGAAATGTGTTTAGCTTCTGTAATAGCTAGAGAAAGATGTGTTTTCTTGACACACACTTCTTGTTCTTGAAATGTTGCATTTTTTGAAACCAAGAGTGTTGTTAACATGGCAAGGTTTTGTTGTCCTTGATTTAAGGTGACATTATTTTTGGGACAGGACGACATAATTTTGTGCAAGAGTTGCAAATAAGAAGTTGGCTTTAGCTTGCGCGAGGAATTTATAGTTGAATGTTCGGGTATTTATAGGCATCTATGAAGAGTGGCTACAATTTTCATATACTAGTACTGAAATTAGGGAGGTACAGGAGCAGTTGACTCAATTTTTTTTTTCTTTTTTTTTAAAATTAGATATTTATTATTGAAAAAGAATATTATCATATATTTTTCGAATAAATTTTTATGGTTTTATTTATTTTTCATGTATCGATTCATTTGCAATCTGAATTGTATTACCTTAGTATTGGAGAGTAGTTGAGTGGATAAATTGATACCAAACAAGTAAGAGAAATATAAAAATGTTTTTTAATAATAAAATTTTATTTTTAAAAAAAATTAGAAAATGCTTGATCTTTTGTATTCTATGTAATTCCACTTGGCTATGAATGGGTTTGATTGAGGAAATTTATATACACGGTATTTGAATTCTTCGGACGGCTAAATAGGGTTGACTGGTGCTTTTTGTGCCATTTTTCAAACTTTATACGCTTTTGCTACTCCAAATTCGTCTATCTTATTTGTCTGATAGGGCCGACCAATCTTTGTCAGTGTGCTAGCCAGCATGAACAACGAAGGGGGCATTTAGACTGTGTCGTTGTTTTGAGGGTTTCATTGTATGGTTTTCAATTGAAGGTTGGATTTGTTGATTTTTTGTGTTGTATTTTACTGATAAATGTTTTTATGTTATTCGAATTTGAAATTAAGAATGTCGATCTGAATGATGTAGCTGTCCGTGACACATAATTAAATTCAAATTTGAATTGCTCGGGATAATTTGGTCCTTTGTGGACAAATTTGAAAACATTTTGATATGGGAGAAAATGATCATGTGGAGTTTATTTATAAGAATTAGCGAGTTGTATGGAAGTAAACAAACCAATCCAACCGGATGTGAGATTAGTACCGTAACTTGACTCATCTTCGATTCAGTGGGACACATGTATGACAGGGGCTCAGAACATGTAAGAGCATCCGCATGTCTTATCTTGCCAAATATTGGTACAATGGCTGGAAATTTGAGTAGGACAAAATCCGCCAACTTGTCACTTTTATCCTCGTTGAATCATTCTTAATTTGGCGTCGAGATTAATACGTGATCAGTACATTATATTTGAGGTATCGCGGCTTGACTTCAAGGGAGATAACTCCTTCAAGCGAATTCTTGGCTGGGAAGTCACAAAGCTAAGTTAAAATGACTAGTCAAATTACATGAGGAGGATTTGCATTTCGTAGGAGCTATAACGATAGTCGAAATTGATTATTCGATTATAAATATGAAACGAGAAACAAACCGGTCTCGACAAAATGCGGCGATCACATTCCATTAGAGAAGTTCAACTAGGTGGCCAACAATCAATAGACATACTCCGTATTAAGATTGAGTAATAATTAGGTTTCATGTGTAATGGTCAACGTTCTTAATAGTCATTAATCATGCAATACCACCATCAAGGATTAACGAACACTGAAATCGGAATATTAAAATTAGAACTAAAGATGAAGATACGTATCATTGAAAATTAGGTATATAACCTATTTGTAGATGGAACATAATAATCAAATATTCCGTACATAATTTATTTGCATAACATTCCCTTTTATCTCAATAATAATTTGAATGTCAAATTCAGTGATAGCTAGCCAACTGCTTATCGATAAGTGGCGGGGACTGATCCACATCAGGCGACCCATAACCGTGTAGTGCTTTCATTGAGAACTACATAATATTTCATTTCATACATAACGGTAGTTTCGGATTTTTCAAATGCATTGATAATAGTCAACCCTCTAATTTCTCAATTCATCCTTTTACTTTATGAAAAATTACATAATTATGTATTGACAAATATAATTTAACACAAAAATAAAACATGGTCATCAATAATGGATAAGGATGTATACAAATCATTCAATTTATGAAAGATTAAAGTATTTAATAACAAGATTTTAAATGATTAAAATTGATAGCCATCATATGATGAATATTGATTACCATTGTCAATTGTTGGTAGAATATTTGACTCATCAAAGTATATCTAATACGAGTGCCATGCACCAATACAAATCTAGAATCCATCGGTAAAGTACACTTAATCCTTGGACAAATATGCTATACTTTATTTGACCTAAACTCAGAAGGTCGGAATTGAAATGATTCTTTTATGAGTAGAGTTGTAGGTAAAGAAATAGAAGGAACATTTAAAACCCAAATTTAAGTCTTGAACTCTGGATAACTACAAAACAAGAAAATAAGAATATGAATAAATTAAATAACATAATTTATCCGTTTCAATTTAACTGATCATTTAACTTAAAAATATTTTATTAAGATAATAATTGATTTTACTATTTACAAAGTAGATAAAAAATATTAATCAATGAAAATAAGAATACTAAGAGACAAAAGAAAGTTTTTTTAATTTCAATATAAAAAGTTACATTGATAAGACAAACAAATAATTATAATGAAATAAGAAGTTTTTAGTAGATAATTAATTAAAGGCCAACACGTCGTCGTACGTGTTTGCGGTTGGGTTCTAGTTCATCGCTGCGCGTTTGAAATGTGGGTATT
Organism: Lithospermum erythrorhizon; assembly: GCA_019722365.1. Classification (NCBI taxonomy): domain Eukaryota; kingdom Viridiplantae; phylum Streptophyta; class Magnoliopsida; order Boraginales; family Boraginaceae; genus Lithospermum; species Lithospermum erythrorhizon. The sequence continues at coordinate 34,977 of JADFUC010001526.1, forward strand.
ACCTGCCGTCGAAACATGTTTCAATAATGGGCAAAAATGATCTTCTGTGCCGGAATCCGTTAAGTTGATGGTCACGTGACTAGCACGTGACCATTTTGAGGGGTATTTTCATAAAAAATTTAAATTGGACAAAAGGCACTATTCATCACAAACGTTTGCACGGGATTCAGTTAAATTAGCGCCACGTTTAAAATGTCACTTGTTAAACCAACCAGTTTAAATAACGGGCAAAAATGGTCCAAGCGTGATAGAATATGTTAGAAGTTGTAACTTTTTATCACGTGACATCATATATAGATTTAATTTTTTAAAGTTTTTCTTGAGCAAATATCGAGTAGAAGAGCGAAAATATGCGCCTGACGTTTTATTTGCATTGTCAAATGTATCGATACTAAGTTCACATATAAGAATGTTAGTTTGATTTGAAAGGTTAGGGTAATGAAAATTCTTATTGTAGTTGTAAAAAGTATCTTTTGTTGTTGATGATGTATAACTTTTGATTTTATATTGTGGTTAGATTTGTCAGCGAATCCTTGAGCAAAAGCGAGTTTTTAAAGCTTACCTTATCTTAAGAGCGAGACATCCGTAAAAATCACAGGGTTAAGATATATTTATTTTTGTTCATTAAATATAAAATTGACCTTGTGAGCGATGAAATTTGACCAAAAAATAGTTAAAATGATTAAGACGACTTAATCAATTAATTAGATCGAGCCACTAGAGAAATGCCATATGGTTAGGGTTCTCGATCGAACCCTAAAATTTATTATAAAACCATCGTACGAACAAGGGTTTCCGAGAAAATAGCCTCGAATTAAATGTAAATTAAATTTAGGTTTGGAGGCTAACAATCCCTAATTTTATCACATTAAAATCTGCCATAGGACCTGAAATTGAAGTTCTGGAAGTTTCGGGGTTCCAAATGAGCACTCCAAAAGTTATAGGGTTCTAAAAAACAAAAGGTAAAGGGGTCAATATAAAAATACATTTGACCTAAAAATCGGGGAACGCCTTTACTGAAATAGAGCCTCTTTTGATTTCTTGGAGGGAAATTAATTCCTAAATATAAAGTGATCCACGAAATTAAGCAGTTAAAATCGTGATGCACGAAATTAAACCAGCCGTCGAGCGAAGCATTCAAGTCGAAGCCTATAAATATCCCATACATTTATTTAAAATTAACATAAAGAAATCATTGAGAAAATACTGAGAAAAAATCTGAGAAAATATAGCGAACGATCTCTAAAATTCTAAGTTAAATCTTTTAAATCGCCTTGAAACACCACTTTGATAGGTGGAAAACATCTCGAGGTAGCCAAGCCAGGCGCAGAAATTAAGATGCGAACAAATGCGGTAATTCTTGAGTTTGAAAGCGAAATCGTGAAGTCGACGCGATTTCTCCGCGAAACGGCACCGAATATTCGAGAATAAGCTAATTAACCCACGATTATTCATAAATCTTGCTGAACACGAAAAACTTTGAAAAATCTCGGGGTTTGATTAAATCAAGTTCAGGATATATAGGAATACGGCTGAGCGTTAGGTCCACATGGTTGGATTCGAGGCGAGGAAGCTTATTTGCTAGGCCGCGTAAGAGTGATTGAGCGCCGTCGGCGGGGTTGGGACAATCCGCTTAAATGCAAATAAATCAAAGACAACAATAAGTTACTAAAATGCATTTGTAGTCTATTTAGAAAGCGTACATTCTTCATGGCTTAAATCAAATCTATAGGAGGCCAAATCTCTTTAAAGCCCCATACTACATCAACAATTTGCTAAGCCCGTTCTTAGTCACAAACAAGAAGCCTCATTCAACTGACAACACTTCTTATCATCTATCTGACTCATGAGCTCGGTCAGTCACCCAAAGACAAGTAGCATATCAGCTACTAAGTCCCTTGTAAGATGATTCCGCAGCTGCGGACATGTGCGGGTAAGTCCGTCAAGTTTAAAATAGATGGAGATTAAGTCGAAGACCGAGATCAAGTTCATACAACCAACACGGGGAATCACCCATTTGTTAAGGCTCCCGGCTCGGACAATATCGAGTCAGATTAGTCTCGAAGTCTATCAAAACAGGACACGTATCCATTTCGTCATAGAGCTCTGCTCCAACAAGTCAAGTAAAATCAAGCTGAAATCGGCTTCCAAATCAAGCCCGGCTCATCTAGAAGCTGAAGTGTTGAGTCAAATAAGCTAGACATCTCACAAATCGTCAAACAAGCGTTTAGGGACTTATAATTTGGGCCGATCGATTCTCTTTGATTTGATAAAAGCGCATCTGTTGAATAATTTTTTCCTCTGATGGGTTTTATTATTTTGTACCCTCTTTAAATAAATAATAAAAATTCTTCAATGCATTACAGACCCCAATTGTAATCTCCAATTATTTTATAACGTCTTTGATAAGTTTCTTCTTTTGAGTTTCTTCAACGGCTACTTATCTTAGTGCATATTTCTACTTTTCATGTCCCACTAATAAGTGGGTTTATCAGTTATGCATTGGAGTTTAATCATGAGCTTTAGCTTGCTGTAATACCTAAACGATTATGTTGATGCATGTTTTTGGATTTACACACTAGGCCTCCGTTTGAAAGGGACCCCAAATCTTACGGCAAAACATATATTTGATGAACAAAAAACAGTCAGAGATAAGATGTTTAAGGCATCTCTTTGTGACGCCCATTTTCTTCCAAATATGTTTGTGTTTTATTTTTGGTGCCAAGTTCCCAACTAGTAAATACGGAGTATTATTCTGTTGCAATCAACAATCATGAAAGAATAAAATGCTCCGCGTTTAATAATTCTGTTACAATTCAAATTTGACAATTATTTGCAGAAATGCAATTTCGAAATTATTAGGCCCATGCGAGCTACCATTTCCTTCACGAATTTTAGGTTTCAATTATTTAAAAATCACTCAAGCTTCCAATTTCCGAGAGTTTAAAAGCCAAAGCTCATCAGTTATGGATAGTTCAAAGTCCGTAAGGCAGCAATTTTATTACGTTTTTATGGCTGACATAATGGCTAGACTGTTTAGAAGATTGTTGCAACTCTATATATATACTAATGCTCCTCACTTGATTTTTCTTGAATTTATTAAATGATGCAAATGGCGTGCACAAAGAAGAATCCGCAACTTTATAAATGCAAGGCGTTATCACCAAAAGCCGATTGGTGATAGGTGTAGTAGGCACAAACTTGAGCATATAGTAGTGAAGCTACTACTCGCTTATTTTTGATGTAGGAGACGATCGCGTGTGAGCTCTTGGGTTATTAGAGTGAAATCTCTAACAGTTTTTGATAGAAATAAGCAACCGAGACAAAATTCTTCTTCTTTGTTTTTCATGCTTTGTTTGTGGTAATAGTAATGCTTCCAGTCAGTTCACTTGTGAGTCTTAGAGTTTCTTCTAAGGACTCACTTGTTGACCATTTTATTCTGGAAAACAAAATCATTTAAATTCTAAGTATCTAAGGGGAGAAGGTAAATTTATTTGAAGGATACTTGTACAAGACTTGATCCATTGAATGAACCGTGCTATCATTTATTTGCAAAGACCCCCGCTTCTCATCTCTATTCCCAGTCAGCTCCCTACAACTAATACACCAGTAGATTTTAACTAATCAATATGAAACTGAGTTATCAATACTTAGATTATATATACGGGATTTGCATGTGTTCTTAACAATGGTTGGCTTATGATACCATGACCCCATGGATTCTTAGCAACTAGTCATTGATTAAAAATTTAAAGCTTTTGAATAGGTAAAATTTAGCTCGGATTAATCCAAAGAAGTTGGTTTAGTGATAAAATAATAGGTTTAACTTGACAATCCAAATATCATTGGTTTAAATTTCATGGGGAGGGATATGTAAGAAACTCCATAAGTATTTAAAAAGTGCCTCAAGGCTTTTCCGTTATTGGCCTTACAGGAACTGAGGCTGCCTTGGCCCACCCTAGGATATTTAAAAGGTTGGTTTTACGTTATAATTTTTAGAAAAATGACATATTTATCCAATATTTTCGTTTAAAATTTTATAAATTTATATGGAGTATTATTTAATTTGACTCATTCAGGTGTGTAATTTTTCTCCTCGATTAGATCAATGGAAGGTTGATTGATGAGAAAGGCATGCATTAGCAATTTGAAATTTCTTCTAGATAATTATTTGTGTTGAGTGCCATTTTTTCTTCCAACTCAATTGTCACCCCTTCACCCAAAAAAGAAGGCATCGATTCCTAAAATTATTACTAGGTCGTTGTGTTGTTTCTATGCAATTAAGGGAATGAACAAACATACCCAACCCACTTCTTGTGTGCTCACCGTCCAAATTATAGTGCTGATGATGCCATGATGAACAGTCCAATACTAGTGTTGTGAAATTATAACCTGGTTACATGGGCGTAAAATTTCCCCGATTGATAAAGAGGCAGGTGTTAAGTATAAATCACACAGCGCTTTCATGCGGTATGGGTTCGAGTGTATAGTGGCAATTTAAAATATTAAAGTGTGGTTTAAAGAGAACCGAGTCACCATGAAACTTGGCGCGTCCATGATTCATAACATTGTAGGCATTTCGGGGGCGTGAATAACGTGGGGCCTCACGAGGGATTTCAAACTTTGTGAAATTGTAACCTCTTCATACAGTCGTGTGGATTTTATGTTGACCATTGCATTTCCCCCTCCATAATGGAATAATAATGGAGTAAACAAGATCTGCCTATTCTAGGTACTCGCTCGCCCATATGGGAATAGCCTATGTACTATAGTACTCGCCTGACCTATTCTAGAATTGATTGTCAATTTAATCTAACTAAATTTGATTTTGTTATTACAATTCGATCTTAGTCAAATTTGATATTGATATATATATTGATGAACTATTAAATTTGATTAAATATTGATATATATACTTTTTTTATATAAATGATATGTCCCAATTAAATTTGAAAGGATTATTAATTTGTACTTGAATAAAATTATAAATTCATACATTTCACATATCAATAATAATCAATTTTTTACCCTTCACGTTAAATCATGACTCCGTCCATGTTAGTCAATGATATTGTTGGAGATTAAGTTCTGATAACATACAAGATGTTTCAATTTAGTTCCAAATATATAACTACTAACTAAGACCAAATCACAACTCGATCAAATCTATTAGTACCAAATTAGTAATGAACTCTCCATGCTTGTTTATTTCCCAATATATTTCTTCCATCTCAAAAAGGTTTCTATGGATCTCCCAAATAGGAATTGATAACTACAAATGATGAGTTTTTTTTTTTAATTCCCAACCCTCTTTCCCTACATGAGATTCGAATCCTTGACCTCATGGATTAAGAGGTGCAAGCCCAACCGCTAGACCATTCGATTATCTCAACTACAAATGATGAGTTGATCAAAATAAGGATAATGTTTATTTATATTGTCATATTGATCTAGCACGTTTGAATATGTCAAAAGTGTTATGAAAATATTGTGGATGTCTTCCCCACCAAGAAAAAAGATGAATTGATTAGAAGTTATTAGGTTACTTGTTTACCAAATTACTTATTTACCAAGTAATTACCTTGTGTGATATATATTGGAAGCCTATAAATAGACACTCATTGTATAGTAGACAACACAATTACAGAATCAATAAAATAATCATCCTCATCCTTATCTATTATTTTTCTTTACTTTTCTTTAGTCTTCGCTTTATATTCATAACCATTATCAATCGATTAATCTTCCAACTGATGCGATACAATAAGGGGAAAATACTATAGGTTTGGCCCATAGGAAAAATATTAGTATCATTCTCCTAGATATTAGTTGAAGATCAAACATTAACTTTGAATGTGCACATATACGAGTAAAAGTAAAGTTCACCTCTCGATTGATTAAAAAGATTACTCCAAATTATAGAATTATGAACTTTTATCGTTGTCATATGAGTGAGCTTGTCAATCGAAATTATAGAATTATGAATCTTTTCTATTACCCTCTTGCATGATTTATTGAAAAGAGTAATGTTAGTAAGTAGTATATGATTTTGACAATACTTTGGATCATATGGGTCCTAATGAGTAGTTGATTTAGGAATATGAAATATTGTGTTTATATCTGAGAGCTTGCGTCAATCACCGACCACTAGTATAAAAATATTAAACATAATTAAGCTTGATTAAGTATTAATAGTGATTTATGAGTAGATTGATATTTACGTACGATTACATATATTGAAACTAATAATAAGACATAATATATGCACTTATTATGGTTCGATAAAATTAATTTTATTAAATCTGTGCTCTTATTATGGTTCATTAATTATTAGATATATATTTGTCTAGAAGACATGTATCAATCATTTAAGTCTCGAAGACTTATTATATTTATAAATAATCTGTGGTACGAGATATATTATTAGTCCAGAAGACTTACGAAAAGGCTGTTCAAATGTCCTTATTATAATCACAACTAATTTTGAGCGCAGAGATTGTGTATCAGAGTGCAAATAAAGTTTTGAATTACTAGTCAGGAAGAATGATTCCGATAGATCAAGGATTTAGAATTGACAACCATAAAAATTAATGGCTTACGAGATATTTGGAAGAATTTCTATCAGAGTGCCTAAAATTTTTGAAAATAATTCAAATTAGAGTATAAATTAGGTTATGAGACTTGAAGACTCATATAATTCTGAGATCTGATTTGAAGTGACATGATATGAATATCTATGATTTCGTTTAGGTCAGTACCTTACATATGAAATTGTCTGAATATATAAATAATTGTTAATTTCATTTGAAGATATAACAGCGTGATTACATCATTATAACTTGGGATGACACATATATCATATGTGTGCAACTTATTTATGTAACCTTGAAGTGGTTAATTCTTAAAGTGATTGATTATCCTAATTATATATTTGAGTGGTATATGTTGAATAATGGTATTCGATTCAACCTATTTTGAGAGACTTAACAAATTGTTTAAGCAGAACTAATCCCATTTTAGTGAACATGTATTGAGGTTTATTCTTTAATAAGTTCAAAGCGCTTAAAATGTTGATCGGGAGGATGTTCGGGAGGCTCATGTGGATAAGGTCTAACAAGCGCCAAGCACTTTCGAGGCTCGTGTTCTTTATTGTTAATAGGCGTTTGTAAGGAAGCTACACACTACAGTATATTGTCGTTTAAATATGAGTAATGGTACTGCGATTTAATCTTGTGTGTTTTAAAATCGATAATTCACGTAGTTTCTAATCTTAAGTATAGATTGATTCATGGTTAAGTCTCGTACAAATAGCGTGTGTCATTTCGTTTTCGAAATTGGCTGAAACGATCTTTATTTTGGAAGAGAAATTCGAACCATCGAGGAACCCATCGAGAGGGTTGCTTGGTCGATAATCGAGACCTCTTGAGACCCCTGGTCTCGATAGGATTCCCGATGATCGAACCGACTCTAGGTAGGGTCTATCACGGGAAGACATGACCGTTGCGCTTAACCCGTGATGGCTCGTGAGACCCCACAGTCTCGATGGGGATACTGATCTTGAGCGACTTCCGGCTTAAAATTTTGTGCACTATATAAGCCTCTTCCTTTTTAAAATAAAAGCGACTTTGTGTTCTTTTTGACCTAATTTATGAGCAATTAATTCCTTGTGAATTCAAAAGGCAAAAGTCATAACTCACTACGTTTAATTAGCACCATTATCTTTTTGTAGAGAGTTCCTAGTTGTGCGAAAAGTGTAATATCTGAATTCCTTTATTTTGTTTGGTGAAATCCTTGTGTGGTGAAGCATAAAAGGTATTCCTAAGTTGAGAGTAGTAAAGTGAAATGCTAAGAAGGTGTTCTTGGGTTCCTAATCTAGGTTGATTAGGAGTTGAAATCAACAAGCGGGGTAGCTTGGGTCAGCTTTACTTGGAGGCTAGGTTTTGATAGTCTTGAGGAGAAGTTGCTTGTGTGTATTCAAACATTTCTTCAGCGCTAGTTATCTTTACCAAATCCCGAGGTTGGAAAGCCGGCCAGTCGAAGCGATATAGGGGAACGAAGCTCGTTAAAATCGTGTGTATTGTCTTCTATAACTTTACTCTTTACTTTCAGTATTATTATTATTATTGTTAATCATTTTTGATTGTGTTAAATTGTTGACTAATCATTCTCGAGCTTGGGTAGTGTTAATCTTTATTCCTATTATTTGTTATGCTGACCACGCCCAGTCGGCCGCCAAAAGTGAGAGTCATTAAAATCCGAAAACACGAGAGTCACAACGATGGGCTGACTCGGTTTAAAATACAATTCGTTTCATCCAAAGCCATGATCAAAATTAAGTTTCCCAAATCAAAACGGTTTAAAAATTTATAATCCATCGGTACGATATCGGCTTGACCAACCCATAAATATATACACAACATATCCCAAAATAAGTAATGCGGCAAGGCTACAACGAATGTCACACATCTTTGTATCCCTAAATACAAAATGACTAACGACAAGGCTAAGATTTCAAAGATACAACAATGGCTGGTTGTGACACGTCAAAATGAAGGCTGTGAGGATCCTACGACCACCCGATGCTCACTAGCCACTCGGAACAAACTCTCCAACGGCCTCTTGGCTGTTAGCCACACATCGACTGGCACAAATAAAATGCAGCCCATGGCGAAAGGGGGTGTAAGTCGCAGAAGCTTAGTGAAGCTTAACACGAGGGGTGAACTTACCATGCAAGGCGAGATAGTCAATTTAGTAATCAAATATGAATAATATACATATATCCGGGATTATCTAATCGGGTCATACGATAAGGTTTCAAGAAGGTGCCGGGCATAACATGTGTTAAGATATAATAGAAGGTCTCGATAAAGCTTCCTGATAAACTGAAATGAAATCACAGGCTGACATCGACTATAAATCTAGTCATCACCTTCTATCTCTCGTATCTCCACAAGTATACCAACCTCTAATGCGCATATACTCGATCCGTCTACACTGCGAGAATGGATCAACCGCTAATAAACACCAGCTCTTATACTGCAGTATAAAAGGCCAAACCCTTGGCCAATATACCGTAGTATGGGGCCACGTCGACAATGCACCTGACAAAGTGATCAAGACTCATAGCGCTCTCGTACAGTATAAGGCCAAACCGCCTTGTTATCTCTTGGTAGTATGAAATTGTGGCAGAGCCAATGCCTTGGCAATGAAAGCGGTCAAAGAGAGTCATACCGTATGCAGTATAAGGCCAAACCGCGCGCTATACGGTAGTATAGAGACCCAGCCAGCGTCATATCACGGAAGGAGAGTCGCTAATCCTAGTAATCCCTGACTACTTAAATTCGCCCCGATGCACGAGGCCTCGAACTCACTTGAATAACCCGACAACTACTCTGCTCCCCAGTATTCACGACCTGTGACTAAAACATCCGCGGTCATTAAATCAATCCTGTCGCCCGACAAGGCCGCAAACATGCTCCAAAGTGCCGACAAGGCCACGCATAATATAATAGTGCCAGAGCAAGGCCGGAATTCAGAAATATAAGTTGGGAGTTCGCAGCGTTACTTACCTCCGGCAATCTTAGCGCCCGCGAAACACAATCACATAACACAACGAGTACATGTATATCGTTCGTAATCATAACCGCGATGACAAGTATATCCTGAATCGAGGTAAATGCGTAGAAGTAGCGAGTGAGATAAGTCTTCGCCTCGCTAGCTACGAGCAGCGAAGACAATCAAAGATAGCGCCGCTTTTCCGCGATCAACGCCTAACAAAAACACCCAGAAAGTATAATCAAAACCTACTACTGTACCGGCGTTCTAGAGGATACATAACCAATACTTAGGGGAACTATTTCTAAATGGTCTAACAGGGCGGATAAACTATCGAATTATAATCCCGTAGGACCATGACAATCGATTCGCTAAATTCCATCTTATCAGTTCTGGCTACAAATCAACTTATAAGTCATTCTAATTAATCATCGAGTCCATAATTAACAATCTATCTTTCCAGAAATATCGATTACTCTTCGACTTGAAAATTTCGCTTTTGACATAACACCCTTTAATAAATTTTTAAATCACCAATTTAACATCATAACAACTATAATAAGGTCCCGATGTAACCTCCTCGCATTTAAAGTTTGAAATATCCACAAAAAAGTCAAACTGAAACTAGTCAACTCGGCCATGCGTCCTCAAACGATCTCAAATCCGCGAATTCATCACATATATACGTCAAGAGAACCCATAACCAACTATGATTTATCATAAAATTCAATTAGCAAAGTCAACTAAAGTCAACTATCTGAAAACCCAAGAAATATCTCGAAAGAGAGAAATGGAAAAATATTCTGGCTTAGCGGTTTTGAGTTTCGCGCGACAATTGAAGAGAGAAATGGAAAAAAAAATGTTCAAGCGGGGGGAGAGGGAGCATTTTTAAACTGAATGAAGGAAAGAAGAAGATGAAGTTGTCTTGTGATGATGTGGAGGATATGTATGAATAGATATTTAAAAAAACTCGAGTCCCGTTCGGTTTCGGTTAATTCTCCGCTTATCGTACTTAAATCTCCACGAACCCGATTTCAAAGATAAAATTCTTCCATGGCAAACACTACTAAATTATAAATGAAATTCATTCCCAAAAACTTTTCTGAAATAATATTATCATCAGAAAAAATTATACTATTCCGAGATCGACATGATAGAAATTTTTTTTGTAACAGGTTATTACATGTTAATTCCGCATTATTAAATTAAAACTTCGAAAAAGTTAATAAACGCAACTTAAAACCTTATTCACCCCGAGTTATATCTAGGCTAGCAGGTATATATATAGTTAAATCGTTATTAACTTGTAGATATTGGTACAACTTATATCATTCTAAAGATGAAAAATTTCTTGCCAACAAAAAGCGAATGTTATCACAATATGAGGTAGTGTAAAATTTAATTGAGCGTTCGAGAAGAGTACGTATGGGTCCTCGAAGATGTGTTCAGATGGATCATATTCTTCCAAGTCTAAAGCCTGTCGACTTTCAGCATATGCCAAATTGTCTATGACATTGGGAAACCAAGTGAAAGCTCAAAAGTTAATATTTGTCAAAAGTGTAGAAATTCGATTGAAGGCTGCGAGAGCTAATATATTATTACATAAGTAATACACATATTTGTACATCAACATAAACTTTTTGTCAAAACTAAAAGTTTGAGAATTTTGAGAACTTTTATTATTTGTCATGACCGATTAGACCATCCGGGATCAATTACGATGCAAAGAATAATTAAAAATTTGTTAGGCTTCGTTGAAGAGTCAATAAATTATTAAGTTTGAAGAATTTATGTGAGCTTCATAGTGTAAACTCAGGTTAATACACATTTGTGGGGCACGTTGAATTACATGCGATATCCTAATTGATCATTGGGAAATGTTACAGCATGTATGATATTCTCAAACACGCTTCTCTTTCGGTCAATCTCCACGGTCTTTCCTCAAATGTCGGTCCTCCTCAAGCTCCACCGGTGAAGTATTTAGAATATGCGACTCGTCGGATATGCTTCCTCAAAGCGAGGACACATGGAACACATTATGAATCCTATCTCTAGCTTCGGAGAAGCCAGCGCCAACGATAAACATGAACTGACTCTCCCGAGGATCTCGAATGGTCGATACTTGGACTCAACTTCCCTTTCCTCCCAAACCGCATCACTCCCTTCCACGGAGTACCCTCGGGAACACCGCGATTGCCGACCTCAAAGACAAGTCTCTTCTGCGATGATTTGCATATTCTTACAACATCTGAAACATCCCCTCGAATCTTCTTGAATGTCGATCGGCTACTGCGAACTACCGACCAACTTCAGAACCGTAAACTTTCCTCTCTCTACCTCATTCCAACAAGCGGGTAGAGACACCTCCCGCCCATACAACGCCTCAAGGTGCCATCGATACTAGCATGGAAGGCATTTATAGGCGGAGCTTCATCTTAGGCAACTTTCATCGTCCATTCGAAAAGTTCGAGCCTTGAGCCGGAGCATATCCTCCAATGTCGTATCCTCCATGGTGATATTCTCCCATGTCCACTCGGGAGTGGGAAGAGTGCGCAATAAACGCGGGATGTCATGCTTTCGGCGCTTTCACTGGCGACAAACCCGGCAACTTTGCCCGCGAAACTGCGATCTACTGCCCCGTTTCACGGCCGCGATACATCAACCTCAGTCGATACATTTTTTGTACTACCGGGTGTACTGTAGGGACTATTATGGAGCCTCGTCAAATCTCCCTTCTCGGCTCATCGAATCGGGAGGTGCTTATGATATGCCGTTCATCTTGAGGCTCATTTCATCAGTATGCGATCGACTCCATTTCTCCGTCCCCTCACGATAGCACAGGTCTCTCATCTGATGCTATGATGCTGTGATCCGATCCTGAAGCGAAATTCGAGACTCTCATATGGTAGAAAATCTCCCGTCGTACGGCGTCAAAATCAACTCATTTGTTTTAAATACCGGGTCGCTTTTGATTTCCCCACTTTCTACTCAGTGCATCGGCCCTACGTTTGCCTTCCACGGATGGTACTCAATAGTCAAGTCATAATCTTGTTGAACTCCATCCCTACGCCTCAAATTCAAATCTCTGCGATAGAATACTTCAAACTCTTATGATAGGTAAAAATATGGCATTTAACCCATGCGAGATAATGTCTCCACAATTTCAAGCGCCAAAGACTATCGCCGCTAGCTCAGATCATGTGTCGGATGGTGCTTCTCGTGATTCCTCAAGCGGCGGGAAGCGTAGGCAGTACCTTCCCATTACGCATCGAGCGCACCCGATCACAATGCGAGCATCGTATAAATCACGTAGCCACCGAGAACCAGACCCCAGGTATCGTCAACTTGGCTGGCGCCGTAGTCAGCTTCCCTTTAATACCACAGGCAGGTCCTCACAATCATAATCCCGAGATAAGCGGAACCCCTTTCTGGTCAACTGGTCAATGGCATCGCGATCAAAGAAGTGTGATAAATCTCACTGTAATAACCCGGTGGCAGAGAAACTCCTGGCGCCGATCCTTATTTGGTGGGGCCGGCTCAGTGTTCACAACCTCCACATACGTGGATCAACACAAATACCCTCGCGGAAATAACATGCCCCAGGAATTGCACTTTCGCCAACTAGAACTCACATTTGAAAAACTTGGCATACAAGCTAACATTTATGCAAAGGTCCCCAGCAATCTCTGTCCACCTCTCATGTTCCTCACTCCCCTCTGGAATATATCAAAATATCATCAATGAAGACCACCACCAATTTCGTCAAATACTCTCGAAATACCGGTTCATCAAATCCATAAAGGCCGCCGGTGCATTTGTCAATCAAATGGCATCACTATAAACTCATAATGTCCATGCTTGAGATCGGGCTTGATTTGAATATCCTCCCCTTTGATCCTCAAGCATTGATAACGGTCCTTAATCAATCTTCGAGAACACCCTTGGCATCCTTGGTGATCAAACAAATCGTCGATTGGGCAATGGGTATCGGTTCTTAATGGTCCCACTTTATTAAATTTTTATAGTCGATGCAGCGACCTCGTTGAACCATCCTTCTTTTTCCTGAAACAACCTTTGGTGCACCCAGGAGATACGCTCGATTACGATGAATCCACTTGTCTAACAATTCACATGGCGAGTCCTTGATTCACTGCGGCAATTTGGAGGCCATCATGCGGTGGAGAGAGAAATTGGTGCCGTGCAGGGATAACCTCGATATAAATTCGATCTCCACTTTTCGGCGGCAATCCGGTAAGTCACCGGGAAAACATCCTTGAACTCTAACGACCAGCGCGTCTTCGATACGTTTCTCTTCCTGCTCAAATCAGCCACGTATCCCGAGAATCAACGCCCTTACGAATCAACCTCACAGCCTCAAATGCCCGACACAAAACTTCGAAGGCAAAATGCTACGTCTCCTTAATCGGATATCTGGTCTTCTGAACCCCGCAAAGTAATCTCCTTCCGTGCTTAATCAATAACGGCATGATGTTTCCCCGACGATCCATACCCGAGAACAGTCAAATCGAAGCTGGAAATGGAAGTAAATCAACGGACAATAGTGACCCACATCTGATCAAAGGGCAGATGCATATACCAAATCAACCCTGTGACCTCCCTACTTGGCGTCATAATCTCAGTGGGACGAGGCAAAGGCAACACATGACATACGAGATAAAGCGAGGGAATAAAACTACGAGACAAAGAATGCGTAGCCCCAAATCAAACAACACCACCGGCCTCGATACCTGAGAAAGGAATAATGTACATCGCCCTCTGGGGGTATCACAGGCCTCACGATGAGTAGCGGCATGGTCGGCCTCGACCGGCTCGGCTGGGGCTGCTTGCCCGCGGCCCATTTCCTCGGGTCCTAAAGCTCCCGTATCGGCCCCAGCGTGAATCATTTCCTACGACTCCCCGGATAGCTTGCCGCCTCGGCGAAATTTGAGCAGGTCTTGACGTACTAGCACCTCTACAATAAGCGGGGACAATCCTTAGCGAGATGTCACAGTGGCGGCATCGATAACATATGACACTTCTTTGGCTTGAAATCTGCTTTGCATGTGCCCAATCGACCACAAACGGTAACGGACCTTTGCTCTGAACCCCAGGAAGACTACTACGAACCCCGCCCGGATCTGTTGGCGCCCTTGATGTAGAGAAGGGTAGTGGGAATATGTGGCTCGGAGCGGCAGATCCAGGAACTTGAAGTGACTACGCCTTGAGGCGACTCACGCTGAGTCGAATGCTCCTGCGAACTCTAGAGCTAGAAGGCCTACGGAATAGAAAGTCTCGAGATGGAAGCTCCTCATAGATCCCTTCGCCTAAGACACCAACTCCGTTTCCATCTTGTTTAAATTCGCCGCGGCATGGAAACTAGTAAAAACCCGTCGGTGAGATCACGGTGGCCTTATACTCCCACGTCAGGCCATCCACCCAGACCTAGTGATCCTCTTCGCCTCTTTGGATAAACATCGAGGAGTAGTGGCACAAATCAACTGACATGCCAAGCACTCTCGTGACCTTGAACACATTGTCATGAAATCAACTCTACTCCCGAGGCCGCCATGTGGGTCTCCACGACAATATTCTCGGAAGAGCTCAACAAATGCGCTCCCAAAGCATGAACACTCCCCTCTAGCGGTCGAGAGAGAGGCACTTTTCGGGTTCTCCCACAGTCCACGGGTAACCTCTCATGAAGTCTATAGTAGCAAACTTCATTCTCGTCCTACGCCCAATCCAGGTGGCTCGAATGGACCATATCCCGAATGAACTCAATGCTTGCTGCAGTGAACTGAAAAGCGGAGGATCACTGAAACCGATCAAGCCGCTTTTTTAGAAATTCGGCCTCATCTTTGCTCGGCCACTACGAGCATTCACACTCTCCCTGCGAAGTGCACCGACTTGCTGGAAGAATGCGCCTCGGACCACCTTTCGTCCCTTGTTGTACTCATTAAATTTATACCCACCGGCTCGGCCACATACGACTACTGCAGTACCTCTCGCTCACTACTTGGCATTACTCAGGTGGCATCTGTGATCCTCGCAACAAAAGAAAAAAACTCAAATTTTAACAAAAGACACCGCTCATGGCTTGACTCAAGGAAAACAAGTCGACTACATAACCCTTGAATAACCCAAAGAAATGAAACCTAGCTCGATACCAAAATTGTAACGACCGCCAGAATTAGTATACTGAGTGAGAGTCATTAAAATCGAAACACAGTCGCTAGCGATGGGCGACTCGGAGTTTAAAATACAATTAGGTTTCATCCAGAAATGGATCGCAATTAAGTTTCCCAAATCAAAAGCGGTTTTAAAAGTATAATCCATAAAGCGAGATAATAAAGCTTGACCAACCGCAAATATATACACATATCTGAAATAAAGTAATGCCGGCAAGGCTACAACGAGATGATACGTGCCCATATCCACAAATACAAAATGACTACCGACAGAGGCTAAGATTTCAAAAGGAAATACAACAATGGCGGTTGACAACACGTCAAAATGAGGCGCTGAGGATCTCAGCCACCCGATGCTCACGCCACTCGGAACAAACTCTCCAGCGACCTGCTTGGCTCAGTAGCCACTGTCGGCAGCCGCAGACAAAATGCCGCCCGTAGCGAAAGGGGTGTAAGCAGTGAAGCTTAGTGGGGAAACTTAACAGGGGGTGAGGCTTGCCATGCAGACGAGATAGTCATAATTTAATAATCAAATATGAATAATATACATATATCGGACTATCTAATCAGGTCATCTGATAAGGTTTGAAGATTACCGGCGTAACATGTTAAGATATAATAGAAGGTCTCAATAAAACCTGATCACCCAAATGAAATCCTGAGACTCGGCATCAACTATAAATCCTAGTCATCACCTTCTATACCGTATCTCCATGAGAGTATACCAACCTCCCAATGCGCATATACCAGTCCTACACTGCGGGAATGGATCGACCCATTATGCTTGCGCTCTTTATGCGAGTATAAGGCCAAACCGCCGCGCTATACCGTAGTATAGGGCCACATCGACAATGCGGCGCATCAAAGTGATCAAAGACTCATACGACTCATGCGAGTATAAGGCCGAGGCAGCGTATACCGTAGTATAGGGGCCACGCGTGATACCTTAGCGTAGCGGTCAAAGAGAGTCATGCCGCTCTTATGCAGTATAAAGGCCCAGGCCGCCGCAGCTATCACGAGTAGTATAGGGCCCAATAAATCCGTATCACGCAAGGAAGGAGGAGTCGCTAATCCCACAGTAATCGACTATAGAATTCTTGCGATACTCGAGGCCTCAACTTCGCTTGAATAACCCGACAAGCACTCTACTCCCAGTATTACGACACCTGACTAAAACATCCCATGATAAGTAAATCGATCATGATAAAGCAGAGCAAAGGCCACAAAACATGTCAAAAGTGCCCGGCCAAAGAGGCCACATAATATAATAGTGCCCGGCAATTACGGAATTGAGAAATATAAGTTGGGAGTTATTACTTACCTCAATGATCTTAGGGAACTATTTCTAAATGGTCTAAGCAGCCGGATAAACTATCAATTATAATCCCGTCGAATATGACAATCGATCCCCAGCTAAATTCCATCTTATCTTTCTCACTACAAAATCAACTTATAAGTCATTCTAATTAATCATCAAGTCCATAATTAGCAATCTATGCTCCGAAATATCAATTATAACTCGAAACTGGAAATTTCACTTTTGTATGCGCCTTTAATAAATTTATATCGCAATTTAACATCATATACAACTATAATAAGGTCCCAATGTAACCTCCACATTTAAAGTTTAAAAATATCCACAAAAAAAGTCAAGCTATGAAACCCCAAAGTCAACCTGAGCCATGCGTCCTCAAGCGATCTACAAATCACGAATTAAATCGCATATATCGTCCGCAGGAACCACATAACCAACTAAGATTTATCTTAAATTCAATTATGTAAAAGTCAACAAAGTCAACTATCTCAAAACCTAAGAAATATCTCCACAAAGACTTGAAATTTCTTACGCCTTTCGAAGAGAATGATGAGGAGAACAATATTCTACAATCCGATTTGAGTTTGAGCGACAATTGAAGAGAGAAATGGAAAAAAATGTTCAGGGGGAGGGAGCATTTTTCGTAGAAATGAAGGAAAGAAGAAGATGATGTTGCTTTGTGATGATGTGGAGGATATGTATGAATAGATATTTAAAAAAAAACTCGAGTCCCGTTCGGTTTCGGTTAATTCTCCGCTTATCGTACTTAAATCTCCACGAACCCGATTTCAAAGATAAAATTCTTCCATGGCAAACACTACTAAATTATAAATGAAATTCGGCTAAAAAATTTTACGAAATAATATTATCATCGAAAAAAAATTATACTATTCCAGTGCGACCGCCGATAGAAATTTTTTTTATATGAGTTATTACATGTTAATTCGCATTATTAAATTAAAACTTCGAAAAAGTTAATAAACGCAACTTAAAACCTTATTCACCCCCTGAGTTATATCTAGGCTAACGGTATATATATAGTTAAATGCGTTGTGCAACTTGTAGATATTGCTACAACTTATATCATTCTAAAAGATGATAAAAATTTCTTACTTAACAAAAGAAGCGAATGTTATCACAATATGAGGTAGTGTAAATTTAATTGAAACCTCCAGAAGAGCTAACATATGGGTCCCTCGAAGATGTGTATTCAAGATGGATCATATTCTTCTAAGTCTAAAAGAAACCTAATCACTTTCAAAAGCATATGCCAAATTGTCTATGACATTGGGAAACCAAGTGAAAGCTCCAGAAGAGTTAATATTTGTCAAAAGTGTAGAAAAGTCAATTGAAGGCTCTGCAAGAGCTAATATATTATTTTCTGAAGTAATACACATATTTGTACATCAACATAAACTTTTTGTCAAAACTAAAAGTTTGAGAATTTTGAGAACTTTTATTATTTGGCATGACCGATTAGACCATCCGGGATCAATTACGATGCAAAGAATAATTAAAAATTTAAATAGAAACTCATTGAAGAGTCAATAAATTATTAAGTTTGAAGAATTTATGTGAGCTTCATAGTGTAAACTCGATTGACATTGTGGAACGCACGTTGAATTACATCTGATATCTAATTGATCATTGAAATGTTACACTATGTATACTTATTAGCATTATGCCAAATTATTATAAAACTCCGATATAGTTGGTTTGAGTCGAAACCACATATTTTACCACTATTATCGTGCATCATATATTCGATCTTATGCACAAATGATGATTTTTTAAATGATTATTATACCCATAAGGTATGTACATTTATATACTTGGAAATACAAAATTAAAATTAATTTGTCAAGTAATTTTTCATTGTGATAAATCAATGTTTTCAACATTGAGGGGGAGAATAGTATACTACTGAAAAATAGTCTCTTGAGAGTAAAATATCCACATCCTATATGATCCTCAAGATGAATAAATATGAACTCAGTTCAAAGAGAGATAACATGAAACGATTCGAGGATAATAGCTTGAAGTTCACTACCAAATAAATTTCTAACCTCAAGATAGTAATGAAATAATATACCAGTTGTAAATACTCAAACTAGAGTGTAGGTTCTTGAAGAACCATTGTAGATGAAATAGTTCCATCATTGAAGATATGACATTGAAGATAGTCTAGAAGAATATCACCTCTAGAAGAGATAGATAAACAATATATCTCATGAATAAGCTAAAGCTATAACTAATGTCTAGAAGACATTTTTAAAATTCATGAATATAATGAAATCTCAGTTATCATGAACATGGTGGAACCAAAAGAAAAAGATTGTCGAGAATAAATATTGCATACAATGAAGAGCTCTATATCATGAAGTAATATGAGGATCTGAAATTTATCTCCTTAAGTGAGTAGATAATACATATATATGAATGGCCAAAGAGAAAAGACGTAAACAAGAGTAAACGAAACTCATTATATAAGTCAGAAATTTAGACTTGAAATCTAATGAAGATGATACTAGTGCATTATGTCTTGGGTACCTGTAAGAATAAATGACCTAAGATTTGTACCCTGAAGCACTAAATAAGTTATAAGGTGACACATACACCTTTTTGATAGAGGGTATCAAAATTTTAAATGTTTAGTAGCAACAAAAGATAATCTCTTAATTTGCATGTATGACTTATAATATAGCATGCAACGAAATATGTATACATGAAAACATGTAGAAAGATTTGTGATGCACAGCTCTATGTCGTATTCGAGGCACTTCAATTGAGTTAATAGAAAATATTTGAATATTTAAAGTCGTCCGGAGAAAGTGGATTCTGAAGTTCGAACTACATTATTAGATATTCATTAGCATTTTATTCAATCTCACATGAATATACAAGTCTATCAGTATAATGTCATACATGTTTAACTTTGCATATATTATGTTTTACGTGATTGTATGATATATTTGTTTACTTATTACGTTTCATTATTTAGTGTAAGTTGACATTGATCTTACATATCTCTATTATTGATTAGTTATTATTGATGATCTAAATATTCATGATATTATAGAAGATTCGATTATAGTTTATAGAGACTCTAGAAGAGTTCTAAGTTGAATAAATTATCATGAAAAAGTTAGCACCGCAGAACTCATGTAGAGTTCTTAAATGTTAAACAAGATGTTTATAATGGGATATGGAGTCAAATGCCTTATAAAGGTATATGCGAAACCAATTGAAGCTTGATTCGGCGAGATGTGCCGACTCTTCGTCTCTATCCGGTAGAGGCAAAGAGAATCCGCAAGGTTGAGGGGATGGTTTGGCGTGGAGATGCGTCACGGATATCCTTTGATGACTTTCACCGGTTCCATGCTTTGTGAGGAATGCGGCCTTGAAGATGGAAATGGAGTTAAGCTGAGCCACGGCGAGTGGATCGAAGAGATCGACTGAGACTTTCGGTGCCGATAGGCCTACCGGTTCCCAGAGTTTAGAGGGAGGGCAGGACAGCGAGAGTAGTCACAGGCGAGTTACTTAGAGTCTGCGCCGGCGGTTCGCCCAGCTGATACGGCTCCTTCTGCCGGGGGGTACTGCGAGATCCAGTGACTTTGGTGTTTCGGGGTTGGAGGGTAATATCCCATTTGTTCCGTGTGGCCGGTTTGGGCACACGAGCGGGATGCCGGAGAGGGTGATATTATGTGCCGGCGAGGTGGGACGGACGAGGCCGATTAATGCCGTGGCCGGCGGGGAGGTGCATGACTCTCCAGTGGTGGCGATTCTTTACTTTCATGTGATTATGTGGGTGTGAATACTTTTTATGCGGGTGCTACACACTCCAATTATTTTCGGAGTTTATGTTGACATTCTGCTCCCCCGGTATGTAGAGAGTCTCTTTGTTCCACATTCGTTTCGGTTGGGAGGTCGATTAGGAGTTAGACATTATATATTGGGATTGCCCTTGAATGTGAACGACCAATTGTTGTGAAATGAACCTACTTCCGTTTGAGGCGTAGGTTTGATCTTATCGAGTATGGATTGGTTGGGGAAAACATCACGCTGGGATTGATTGTCGCCGTAAGGATATTCTTATTGGGCGGGTAAACTAGAATCTTTGTTGTGGGAGATAGGAAGATTCTACAGTCGGATATTACTTCGACACTTGGGGCTAAGGAATTGATGATGGCAGGTTATGTTGGATTTTGAGTATGCGGTCGATTTGGAGAGAGAGGAGAGTAGATTAGGGGATGTCCCTAATTATTTGAAGGTAATTGGTGTTTTTCTGGGGAGAACTTAAAAGTGTTACCGCCAACGAGAAGTAGAGATTCTGAGGGAGATAGAATGGCTCACAGCGAGGTTGGAAGAATTGAAGATTTTATTCTGAGGCTAGCCGGATAGCGGGTTTCGAGGGATGTATGGTGGGTTGTAGCTGTCGTGTTCGAAGTGCTTTATAGTAACTTTCTTGTGATGTGAGGTATCTAGGGTGTTTTGTTTTTTTTTATCATTCGTATGTGCATTATGTGGTTTCCGTTGTAGTCGAGATTCTGAAATTGAAATTAAATTTTATTAGGTGGGTAGATTGTAATAACCCGCTACGTTGAAAAAAAAATTTTAAATTTTTTCGGTCGGTGGGACCCGGTGATAGTATAAATAATTTCGATGATAATATTATTTCGTAATGGGCAATTACATTTATAATTTAGTAGTTTTTGCCATGGAAAATTTTATCTTTGAATCGGGTTCGTTGAGATTTCAAAATGCGATAAAGCGGAGAAATTAACCGAAACGAGCGGGACTCGAGTCTTTAAATATCTATCCGTACTTATCTTCAGCGTCATCACTGACATACGTCTTAACCTTCTTCTTTCATGATGAGGGCGAGATTCACCCCCTCCCCCTTAGAAAATTTCTTCTTCATTTCTAACCCCGATTGTCGCTCGAACTTCAAGATCGTTTGTAGAATATCGTTCTCCCAATCGCCTGCTTGAGTTAAAGGTATGAAAGTTCAAGTCTTTTGAGATATTTCTTGGGTTTGACACAGTTGACTTTCCATAATTCAATTTTATGATGAATCTTAGTTGGTTATGGGTTACAGGATGTATATAAGTGATGAATTCATGATTTAGAGAAGTCGTTTGAGGATGTTATGGTCGAGTTGACTTTCTAGGTTTGAGTTGACTTCTTGGGGTGATAATTTTATAAGACTTTAAATGTGTAGAGAGTTTAATTGGGACCTTATTGGCAGCTATTGTGAGGGATTAAATCGGTGATTAAAATTGATTAAAAGCAGTTAGGTTGAAAAAGTAATATTTTCAAGTTGAGATATAATTGATATTTTGGAGTATAGATTGTTAATTAGGGACCTGTTGATTAACTAGAATGGCTTATAAGTTAATTTGTAATGATAAAGTAATAAGATGGAATTTTAGCGGGGGATCGATTTGGTTGTGTCCGAGGGACTATAATTAGATAGTTACCGTCATGTTAGACGTTTAGAAATCATTCGATTAGAGTTGGTAATGTTTATTCTAGAGCGTAATTCTTGAGTATTAGTTCACAGTATACTTTAAGGTGTTGTTAGGCCTTGACGCGGGAAGGGAGCACGTTCCGTTATCGCGTTCTTCGTGAGGACTTTGGCGATGGCTAATGAGAGGTGAGGATACTTATATCCGCGGGTGTTACTTTCACGTGCCGCGCTACGTTGTGAACATGTTATTGTGTTATGATTATGTGAAATGATGTACATGTCATGATGTTATGATTACGTGAGAATGATATGATTATGTGTGATTCATTTGTGTGAGCCATGATATGATTATGTGATTATAATGTCAATGGCGTTGAAGATTGCTTGAAGGTAAGTAATAGCTTGAACTCCAGCTTATATTTCGATTTGCTGTGGCCTTGTCGGGCTTGTGTTGTATTCACATTGGCCTTGTTGGCGACATGTATTTACGTGGCCTTGTCGGCGATTTTGTTTGACTTACGATTGTGAGATGTTTAGGCTGTGTGCTTGGATATTGTTTGGGTAGTAGATGGTTGTTGAGGTGATGGTTAGAGTTATGTATGTCTTTTGAGGTGACTTGAGTATTAGGATATGACCTAGAATTGGGATGGTTATGGGTTAGGTGGCTCTTTAAGGCGTTGTTTATCGACTTTATACGTCGGTATAATAAGCGTTGTGTATCAACTTTTATACGTCGGTATAAGGCGTTGTGTATCGGCTTTATACGCTTGATTATAAGGCGTCGTGGATCGACTTTATGCACATTAGGTATAAGAGCGTTGTTTATCATTTATACTTCGGTATAAGGCGTTGGTTATCGGCTTTATACTTGATTATAGGCGTTGTAGATTGACGGGTTGAGCTTATGTGCATCAGGGATTAGAATCCGGATGGTATCTAGTTGATGAGTGATTGATGACTAGAGTATAGTTTTGTTGGGTCTCTGTGATTGTAATTTCATGTGGTTTGGTGTGATTTTTATTCAGTGAGTTGTATTCATTATTGAGACCCTATATTCTATGTTATGCCATGTGATGTATGAGAATTTTCTTTGTAAGTATAAATATGGCCTTGCTAGGTAGTCCCGGTTATATATATATATATACGCGTTTTGATTCCTATGTTATTTTGCTATGTCGTGGTCTATGGTTTAAGTTTTACCCCCGGTGTTAAGTTTCACTAAGCTTCGCAGCTTACCGCACCGTTTTAGGCGGCATTTCATTTGTGCGAGGGTTGGCCAGACTGACTAGTTGAGCGAGGAGACTATTGGAGAGAGCATTCAGGGGCTAGGTGAGCATCGGGTGGCAAAGGATCTCATGATCGTTTGATGTGTTATCAAGCTGTTTTTGATTGTTGTACTTTTATTTTCAAACTTTAGCCTTGTCGGCGGTGTCATTTTGTGATACGAATCTGATCTTTACTTTCTTTTGTAGCCTTCTTGGCATTACTATTTATTTGGGATATATTTGTATATATGTAGGTTGGTGGGTTAGATATCACGATGGATTGTAAATTTTAAAAGCTGTGATTATTTGGAAATATTATATGTCGAATTTTTGGAAGAGGCTTGAGTAGTTTTAAAGCGAGTCGTCCATCGGTTTTTGGTGATTCGGTGTTCCAGTTATAATGACTCTCGCTCAGAGGCGGCCGACTTTGGGGCGGATGGTTACAATTTTGGTATCGAGGCTTAGGTTTCGGATTACTTGGGTATGCACATTATTGGTTGTGTGTCGACTATTTTCATTAGTCGTTGTGAGTGAATGTCTTTTTTGTAAAAGTGCGATGCTAACTTTGTTGCGTGGGCGTTTGAGGATGCCGCGAGTTCGTGGTAGGGAGTAGAGCGAGAGGTACTAGGGGTAGGCCCAAAGGGCCGAGGCTGGTAGGGTATAGGCTGTTGATGAGTACGGCGTGGACGGCGAGGCTCGGTGCATTCTTGAAGCCGGGTTGAGGTAGACCGTAGGGGAAGAGTGTGAATGCTCGGGTGGCGAGCCGGCCGAGTCATTCGGAAGCAAGTTGTTTGGCCAGGTTTTACGAAGAGATCCTCCGAAGTTTTTTCGGCAGTTGCCGGATCGGGCTACTCCGAGTTCATCCGGGATGAAGTCCATTTTGAGCCTATGGGGATTGTGGGTGAGATGAGTGAAGTTTGCGACTTATCGACTTCACGAGGGTGCCTTGGTGGGAGAACGGTTCTACGGCGTGAGAGGGAGATACATATGTCACGAGGGCCCGGTTTGTTGAGCTCTTGCGGAATTCTGTCTTGAGACCAGCGACTTTGGAGAGGGAGGC
>JADFUC010002325.1:0-90390 GCA_019722365.1 Lithospermum erythrorhizon
TCATTGGCATGGTTGCATGTTGCGCCAAAGGGGCACTCCTGTCTTAGCGTAGAGATTTTTATTCTGTGCTGGGTAGAAGTAGTAACCAAGCTGAAGATGAGTGTTAACTCAATCATTCTCCACTCTATGGACAGATGCTATTGTCTTGTTCGGTGGTGCTTCATTTTGGAACTCCTTGTTTCTAAAGGACCAGTGTTTGTGTCTCGCCGGATACACAAAACCGTATCTCTGTAATCATCGGTAAATGTAATGGAAGTAGTTATAACCTCCTCTTGCCGGATGTGTTAATGCCACATGGAATATTATGATCCCCGATAAATTGCCTTACTTTCATTGAATCAGACAGAAGATTGATTTAATCATTGCCCCAAAGGCAGTTACGTTTATTATGATTCATAATTAAAATTTAAATTATCCAAATTGGAGTTTCTTGATTCGGTTCTCGTTAATATGACCCAATCTATGATGCCAGCCGTGTATACTGCGGTTTAGGTGATTAGAACATTCTGGTTTTAAGTTTATGTTATATGACCCGATCATGCGTGTCTACATGAATAGACCATTTGAAGGAGGCGGTACCAAATACTACCCATTCTGGTGATCCTAGATTATTCCGTCTATTGAAATAAAAACCATCATTGTTAAGCAGGAAAGCGAAATAATATTCACTTGCCAAATTGCGAATTTTTACTTAGTAAAACCGGAGATAGAAGTTCAAAACAAAGTCAGTGGGCAGAATTTAAAGCGATGGATCTCTGCGAGGGGCCGTAACCTTGGTGCATTTCCCCACGTGAATCCGTACGCTTTCTTGAATCTTCTACTTGACTTGGTTCTTGCTGTTATGACAAATATGAGAACACATTTATTCTAGCGCTTACGAAGTAGGAGTAGAAGTTATTTTAAACTTCATAACATGTCGTACCTTCTAAATTATTTATTAAGCCATTTTTCCTATCTCGATTGAATTTCTACAAGCCCTTTCGGTATGGGTTTGCAATGATGGCAGAACTTCACTTGCCGCCTGCGTTTCCACCACTAAAATGACATGATGAAAGCGAAGGCCTCTTGTTCATATCCACCATTCATTTAGCAATGGTTATTTGTTTATAAAATCTCGGGCTTGAAGTCGACCTTGTACACTGCTAGCCTTTGATCTCAGGTATCCGACTAAGCGGATCTCGTAGTGAGAACACAACTTAGGGCTTATCATCGGATCTAGCATACACTTGGCGAGATCCACATCTCTTTCAGTCTGCGCCAATCGAGCTGCCGTATTTAACACGTCCCGATAAAGGAAACCTTGAAAGTTTCATATTTCTCACTTGTCCCATATTCGATTCACTCCGAGGCTTCGATAGGTATGGCACACGTGATACTCGTCCTTGAGAGCACAGGCCGACATCATGATCAACCTGCAAAGACACTTGGCATTTTAAAGAGTCCTTCTTGCCACTCATGACATTTGTTCGAGCGTACACATCGGTGTCCCGGAAGGTCTTATAGGAATTCCTTTATACAAGGCGTATTCAATCTCGTGCAACGAAGACAACCTTGACTCGAGACCACGTCTCAAAATTTGCACCATGCATAAGCAGTGATTAATGTAGTTTGAAGCGGGATTACAGGATGATTTAATTAGTAGAAATTACTAATTCTAAGAATAAATAATCTAAAATATAGACTCGACAAACTATCATTTCTAATATATAAATTGCTTAAAAGTAAATACTGTATTGAAATCTCACAAAATATATTATTATTAGCTATTATCTTGTCCGGCAATGACCTTTGCATATATTTGATTGATGTAATAGTAGGTTATCAACATTACCATAAAACTACATACTCTTATGTAAATGGCCATACTATTCAAGATATACCCGACTTTTTATCTCCGACAAACGGTTAAGCATACCGATTAAACCAAAAATTACTTGTAATGATAAATGAAAGCCAGCAGCGTTAGTGGAAATCACTTCAACATGATCAATTTTTCATATCAAAGTGGAAAGCGCCAACACGCGGTGTGTCCGGATTATGCAACCGTTCCACAACTTTAAAATTGGCGATACATTTGCTTAAATTTTAAATTGGTGAGATTATTATTCTTTGCTTTTATTTTACCATGCAGTTGTAGCACTAATCAAGAATATACTATGAAAAATAAAACAAGTAATGCACACATTCAAAACATGATACTGACCTAGGCCTATTACATTTCAAAACTTGAAAACTAACATTTGGCCTATTACAATTTACTTGTCTTGACACGGAATCTCACAGTACAAAGTCTTGAATTACAATTCAAATACACTAATCTGACTTCTGAATGACATGCAAACTTATGGGAGAAACAAGAAAATTAAATAAAATAAAATAATATGACTCAGCCAGGTCATATCTGTAATCGTCACAATAGGAAAACATGAATATAAATGCTCCGTTTCCATAGCAATATATAGGCAAAAACATTAAAAACAAATAAATGCATAATATGCATACTATTGAAATGAAATAAAGAAATAAAATTGTGTTCATAATTAAACTAATTAATTATCCATTACATTTTACAATTAATTATCAATTAATATACAATTACAATTCAATATATTCACATTAATGATAATTATTACAATAATTACCAATATCTTAAATTATGGAATAATTACTTACAATGATGCTCAAAATTTAAAATTTAAAGTTATAGTAGAAAATATTTTCAAAATTATCAATTAATGAAAATAATTTTGAAAGGGAAATATAAATCTAATTTAATGTCATTCAAGATATATATACAATCATCTTAATGACAAAATTTATCGTTATTAACATTTAAAACCGAAATTAATAATTACCATGAACTGAGCAAAAAATAATTACGCAAAAATCGTTTAGGGTTTCTAAATGGACGGCGAACTTCCAGCGACCAAAGCGGCCGATATCCGGCCCACCCAAGGCCCGACAGGCGGGCGTCGTAAACCAATGAGCTACCGGTGGCGGGCGTATTCGGCACGGACGGGCAGGCGACTCGAGTTCGGCGTTTTTTGGTAATTGTTTTGGTTTCAGTTTCCGGATGTAATTGCAACTTTTGTAAAAAGCGATTTGGAGGCTCTAAAAAATTTAAAATTCTGGGATTTTTCTTGAACATCAAGAATATCATTATTGAGCGTTCAAGTAAAAGTTTATCAAAAACACTTCTAATTTTTAGATTCGACTGAAACAATCAGAGAGTGTGAATTGTTTTGGAGTACTTCAAAATTCAAAAACTTCTGGAAAAAATCTGGCATGACACTCAGCGGGTCAAGGGCACTGATTTAATTTGGCAATTTTCTGGGGGCTACAAACCTCTCTGTAAAATCGAAAAACTGGATTCTACCTCGAATTAAAAATGCAATTGATAATTTTAATCCACTGTTTCGAAACAATTAAATTATAACATTGTGGTAAGATCTAGCAATCGCTCATAGCTCTTTAAATTATCGAGAGAACCAAAAATTAGTAATATACCTAGAATTTAC
The DNA here is from genome assembly GCA_019722365.1 of Lithospermum erythrorhizon. Classification (NCBI taxonomy): domain Eukaryota; kingdom Viridiplantae; phylum Streptophyta; class Magnoliopsida; order Boraginales; family Boraginaceae; genus Lithospermum; species Lithospermum erythrorhizon. Next base: position 3,519 of record JADFUC010002325.1, read on the forward strand.
TAAGGTGAGCAGATGGTTCAGTGTCGCGTTTAACTTGACCAGGTAAATGAATTGATACCTGATTGTAAAATGGGCTGGCAAAGGGAATAAATTCTCATTGATTTCAACAGCTTGGTGAAATAAATATGGATAAATGCTTGAGTGAAGTTAATGGCGTCGACAACATTTCGGCAGAGTGTTATCGGTCCTTGGAATGAGAGAGGTAGTGGATCAAGGTCGTTATTTGGATCTTCCACTAGTGGTAGATGAAAATGAGAGTTATTGATTCTATTGAGGTCGAGTTTAAGGAAAGGTTAGAGGTTGGAAAGGAAAGTTGTTATCCCAATGGGAGAAAGAGTGTGTCCAGTGCAATGGCCAGGCTCCAGCTTTACCCATGCCGTTGTAGGCTGTTCACACTTGAATTGGCCTTATACAATCATAAGCGAGCAGGTTCTATGGCGAAAGTTCTTTAGGGAGTATCTTGAGGGTGAAAAGGAATTCCTTGGAAGTCTTAGGAGAAGCTTTGTGAAGATAAGAATGAAGGGGGATTGAAGTTTAAGAACCTGGAGTGCATGAATTTTTGGCGATAACAAGTAGGAGATGAGAGGAGCATTGATGTATGGAGCATGGGCCTGTGCTTTCTTGAGGCGGGGGCCATAACTAATGTCACAGATCAGAGGTCACGTTGGGGAGGAGATATTAGGTTCTTAAATGTATAATTAAGTTGAGCCTAGATCTGAATCTAAACATTCTCCAGTTGGCTTTAAAATAATAAATAGTATTAGCTCTAATTGTGCTTTTAGTGATAATATAAATGGGTTGGCGAATTGAATTCTCACAATACTCAAGCGAGTATCTCTAAGATCGTCCACACAGTAAATTACCGAACTGCTGTGCCTTCAGATAACCCAAAAGTATAAACTAGGAATCAAAAGATGAAGAAAAACTAGGTATTTCTTCCCAGAGGGGATCGGCTATTTTGAGGTTGGTGGAGAGAGTTTTGATTTCATGAAAATCAAAATATGAGCATTAATTTTTAGTTGTGTTTAATTGTGTCACTTATATAGGTAAACACATGAGAGTTTTGAGGAGATAATAATAACTTTAATCTATCATGCCAACTTTAATCGAATCATTCAGTAGAATGTTTCCTTCACGTTTCACTTTATACTCTAGAAGTTCATAATACATTTATCATATAGTTCGGTTTACTGTTTGTGTGTGACCTCTTAGGATGAATTGACAAGAGTAATATACTAAATAATATTAACGAGATATTATATTTGTATATAGATTCTGGATAAATATAATGACCCATGTCAATAGTTAAATTCACAAAATACTAATTATCTAACAATTAATATATATTGAACTTTATATATATATGTATATATAATTGAATGATGGTTTTAATCTAAATTATTTCAACGGACATTTTTATGATGAATTCTCCATTTGATTTATGATATTGGTATTAACGATTGCTTGATACAATTTCAATGATCAGTTTTGGTAATAAATGTCACCCAACTCTCGCATACGGTTTTTCTTGGTAATGGTTGAAATTAATGAGATATCCGACTCATGGGCAGTGGCCGCAAGTGGTAACTCCCCAGAGTTAACTTATTATACGATATAAAATACATTATAAATTGTTTAAGTTCTCACTTGGAGTGTCAGTACTCGACTTGAGCTATTTTTTGAAACTCCTCGGCAGATTGATTGAGTATCTATACACCCTTTTAGTCAGAAGGGTGATGATACAATTGACTGTGTTAGATGGATTTGGTGTGTTTAATTTCGTTTAGTGAGACACAACTAGGAATGATGCAATGCAGTTTGTTTGGTTTTGTGGGATAAATATCCGAGGCATATAAGAATAATATTGGTTGGCAAATTAGAATCATAAGGTTTGTTACTTATAGTAACGATGTATTGTAAAGTTTTTACACACACAAACATCATTATATGGTGAGGTTGAATCTTGACTTAGATTAGGACATTGGAATACTGAAAACCACTAAATCTAACATAATGTCTTTATGATTGGTGTTTAATGTCTTATTAATATTTTAATTTAACTTTGCATGTATGTGCTTTTATATTCAACTATTGAGAGAAATTGTTAATAAATTTTATGTTAAATTTTATCAATGAGATCTGATTCTCTAACTTTAATAACCATTAGAACCGTCTTTATACGGACACCAGTTTACAACTTTAAATTGTTGACGACTTATGCTTGCTGCTATGAGTTAGTTGTACTTGGTTTATTATGTGCTTCTCTTTATTACTTGAGACATAGTTGGACAACTTGATTTTATGTCAGTTCATGTTTATAGCCTGGCCTTGCAAAGATTCGGCCTTGAGGTTACAGATCGTAACCTTTATACATGAGTCGCCAATCGTTGGATAACTTAACCTTAGTAACTGTTGAGTAATATATGCTCTTTTGTCCATTACATTTCAAATAACATATCTTCTTCATATTATATGTGAGTTGTTTAGGTTTTTGAGTTGACTTTTTGAGTTAAATGTTTTTCAAGGCTTTAATATTATAGGACCTTATTATAGTTTATTATGATATTAAATTAGTGATTTTAAAATTGAATTAAAAGGTGCCTTGAAAAAGTGTTAATTCTGAGGTTATATTGATGTTTCAGGACTATAAGAACTGATTAATTGAGGACTTCTTTGTTCGATGACATAAGTTGAGATATTAGTAGTAGGTGAATTTAGCGGGGAATCGATTGGGTTGTGTCGATGGGATTATAATTAGATGGTTATAAAATAATGTTGAACTCTTTAGAGATAGTTCCCACTAGAGTTGGTTATGTATGTCTTCTAGGCTTAGGGGTATAATAATGGAGTCTTGATTATAATTTAAGATTATTTGGCGTTGATGTTGGAAAGAACATTACCTTGATCCGTTAATAACTCCACGAAGGTTTCAGGTAACTAGCGGAGGTAGTACTTATCTCATGGGTGTTGCTACATTCTTCATTATAAATTATTAGACATAGTATTTATTTATGATTTATGTGAGAATGACATATAATTATTTATATATGATTATGTGATTATATTACATGGCATTTTGAAGATTAGCAGGGGTAAGTAATAGCTTGAACTCCAACATATTTGAATTTATTAAACCTTGTAAAATTTGTGTCATTTGACTACAGATTGTGGGTTATTGTTTTAATTTTGTATGTTGGATATTGTTTGAGGTAGAGTGGTGGTTATTGAGGAGGTGATGGTTGGGGAGTTATGTGTGTATGACTTGAGGTGACTTGAGTGTGGGATTTGACCGTATGTTGGTATGATTAGGGGTTAGGTGACTCTCGCTTCCGCTTGCAGGTTATGCGATATGTGCCTTATACTTAGTATAAGTCATTACTCTTGTTGTATAGTGCGATTGTTCCTTATACTTGACATGATGTCTTATACTTAGTGTATAAGGCGGTGTGCCTTATACTTAGTGTATGATGCGGTGTCTTATACTTTGTATGCCAAATCTTGGTTTTGGCCTTATCTTTGATCTTGAGGTGATTATTGATTAGTCCGTTCCTGGGGTAGGCAGTTGAGTATAGTTAGAGGATGGTATAGAGGATATGAGAGATGAGGTTTGATGACTAGAGTTTTAATCGTTGTTAGAGTCTATTGATTTCTTTTTGGAATTGTGTGCTTGTTAGCAGGACAGCCACATCTTAAATGTATTATGTGAGGTTTTCACGTAGATTATGTTGTATGACCTTTTAGGTAGTCACTGAATATGTTTATTATGTTCATTATATTGTTAAGTTCACCCACATTGTTAAGTTTCACTAAGCCGCGACTTACCCCTTACCGTTGGCAGGCAGCTGTTTGAGAGTTTTGTTCAGTGGCTGAGTGGCCAGGTGTGGGATCTCAGTCGTTTTGATGGTGTCGCTGTTTGATTGTTCATATTTTCCTTTTGAAACTTTGTATTAAATTTAACATTCGTTTAGCCATGAGGATAAGTATATATCGTCTTTTTGTAGGCATTACTTTATCTTGGGATATGTTGTGTATATATCTCTAGTTGTCGTTTCGATGCTCGGTGATGGATTATAAATTTAAAACTGTTTGATTTGGAAACTTAATTGTGATCACATTTTGGGATGAAGCAATTGTGTGTTTTTAAAGCAGGTCGTCCATCGGTTTGAAACGACTCGTGTTGAATTTTAATGACTCACACTTTCAGGCGGCCGACCTGGGGTAGTCTGACGAGGCCTCGGCAGTGAAGCATTTGGGTAGGGACAACTCCGCTCTTATAGGTTTCCAGGGGTTGTCCGCCTTCCTTGATGGTTTAGCGCTACTGCGTCTGTGGCTCCCAGGCGCTTCTTTTCAATTTGGACTCACTTACAGTCTAGAGATGCTTGGTCAGTGCGTGTTCACTGCTTTCGCTGAATCTTCAGTTTGGAGGTTATTGCTTCTTTACCATACTTATTTGGCGGGGTTGTCCTCCAGAATCTTGAGCTCTAGAGTTGTCCTCCGCACAACATCTTGAAGCTTGGGGATTGTTCCGTTGAGGTATTATCGCCTATTTGGAGTCTTAATTTGTTAGTAGTCTTCTTGTTAGGCTTTTCTTGTTTCCTTTTTTGCCTTGGCTTTGTATCTTCTTATGATTTGGTTTGAAAATATAAATTTATAGGCTTTTGAACACAGAATCGATTAGTTAGTTCATTTAGTGGATCTTGTCTTACCGTTGATTTTGATACATGATCTGGTCAAATGAATGTTTGCACATGACTTATTTTGTTTATTATTCTGTTTTCTTGAATAGTTAGGCTTGAATTATACTTGAATCGGTGTAATATTTGGTGTTTAGGAAACGGTTCCAAGGAAAATTAGTTATTGAACTTTATACATTTAATTTATATATTATATTAAAATAAATAATACTCTGATAGAATAAATAAATGATGATATTATTAAAATAAATATGATTATAAAATACATTATTATGCCTATTATAATTACATTCTTGATTATCATTAATTATAATGAAACAATGATTATAATTATATTATTAAATTATTAATTGTTATTAATTATTATTTTTTATCATTGTGTTATTAAATTATTTTATTATTATTATTATTTATTAATTATTATTAAATAATTAATTATTGTTTAATATTATTATTATTATTATTATTATTTATTATTATTATTTATTATTTAAGTTTTCATTGTTATTATTGTTTATTATTATTATTATTATTGTTGTTAATGTTATTATTATTATTATTATTATTTTCTTATTATTATTATTACTATTTTTATTATTCTTTTTATTATTATCATTATTTTTATTATGATATTAATATTATTATTATTTTAATTGTTGTTATTCTGACATATTTTTATTTTATTTTTATTTTTTTGTTGTTGTTGATGTTAATTATTACTTCTTCTTAAATAATATTATTATTATTATTATTATTGGTATTTTTACCATGGTTATTATCTATAATGTCATTTTATTATGTATATTTTCTGTTCTTTATTATTATGTTTATTATTATTATTCTTGTTGGACTTTATCGGCTAGTTTTAAGAGAAAAATGATTAGAAGTTTTTGCAGAGGGTTTGATGTAATTTATTAGACAGTTAATAAATTGATGCCCGGATTAATTTTAAGTCTTCAATGGTTGAAAGAGCACATAACCTCAAAGAAAGGTTAGGCGTATCTTGCCAGTTTTTTAGGTAAAAAATAAAGTTATTTATTATTTGACATTAAAAGCTAGCAGTTGTATCTTCGGAAACACATGTTTAGTTTAAAAATTGGTTGTTAATGAACCTATTTCAAACTAATTAATATTGGGTGGTGATCTGAGACCTATTGTTCTCTTGAAACTTTTAATCACAGTTAGGAATACAATGTCTGAAGATGAATTAAATTAATAAATCACAAAACGTTCTATTAAATTAAGATTAATTCATTCTACTATCTACATATTTTATAAAAAATTTATGACTGATGTACATGCTCCTGTGTTAGCTACTAAACTTTGACTCTTTACCTTTAATTTATTTTATACGACTTAATAATTTCCTCTTTTTCAATAATTTCAAACCTTCTGAATGTTTATTAAGCTAAATCTATTAATATACTGCATTTTGTAGTATCTTAAATGTATCTTACTAGAAAATATTATTTCAGATATTTAAAAGATTATTCTTCTAGATCATTCAAATAAAAATGAAAGATGTGGTACTCTGATACATATAATGACCTGATCTTTATTATTCAGTTTACAAATAATAATTAATTGTTTGCCATTTAAACATTGTTGTGACATAGTGCTCTAGGACAATAGCAACTCCACATCATGAAAATTGAGATAGAATTTGTTACCTTCTTGTTTTTGATATGACAATTGGAATGCTATTGAGGCATCTGCATTATTTGGTTATTAGAGCATTAGTAGTGGTTTCATATATATCTAGCATTTACTCTTAGGTTACATTACAAATTCAAAAAAAATGTTTTTAGTTCTATCAAAGTGTTACAATTAGTTTATACTTCTCTATGATCTCAATGTGCCTACTATGACCTAATTTACCGACACATGATTTTGGCTTTTTCGTTTGATTATTTATTGTTTTATGAGGATCTTTTTGGAAAAAATATTGGATTTTTATTGGATTTTATAACAAATTAGTTATTGGTTTTAGTGAATTTTTGTTATTCTGTTTGAGAAAGAAAAAGTTAGATTTTATTGGTTTGGAAAAGATTGGAAGGGGTACTTTCTCTACAATCACCAGTTTATTGAAAATTGATGAGCTATTCTTTTAAGATTTTGATTAGATTTATTTTAGTATTAATACCAAATAACATATTTAAAGACATTTTAATTTTGAAAAAATTAATTTTTAAATATAATTATATTAGTATTTCAATGATGAAGATTGACTTGAGGAGTAATAAATAGAAAATTAGATTTTGTGTGAAAGTTAAAAATTAATTCCTAAATTTGATAAAATAATATAAGGAATTGATTTTAAGGAAATTTATAAGAAAGCTGATATCAATGCTAGTGTTAGACAGCTGCTTCAAAGTAGTGTTTATTTGTTATAAATTGATGTGCGATGTATCATCTTCCTCAACAATGCCTTGTCTCATTTCTTCCGTTCTTCCCATTATGATAATTTTGTTAAAATCAACAACAGAAACTTTCAGAATACATTTTAGAAACCCTTAAGGAGCTTGGAGTTATCTGTAATAAACTAATTTAAGTTGTTAAAATGTCCAGGCATCCATAGTTATCATAATAAAAACTCTTTATTTAGCCTTGTATTTATCTTCACAATCCATATTTATCCACCATAAATTGTAAGAAGATTTGATGATTTGATGATAAAATCATAGAAATAGCCTTACATATATTTACAGGCTTGTTGCTAAATCACTATTTTATTATTTTTAGGGTTGGTTTTCTCCATGTATTTCAGTGTTATTACGTTTCTTATTGAAAAATATGAGAAAATATAAATTGAAGTGAAGGTGTATAATTTTAAAGGAGGGCCATTAGAACTATGAAAATGATCTATTAAAATCTAGTTGAACAATTTAGATTGTAACCCGATTTACTCGTTCAAATTATATATCTAAATATATATATATATATATATAATAAGTTGATATATATTAATTGTTTAGACAATTAGTATAGGATTAACGTGTTGACGTTAGAGTTCTGATGACTTTGAGATGCACTGCATTGTCTATATATTACTAATAGGTCGGTTAATATTAATTGATATATTACTCTTTTCAATTAGAGCTGAGAGTTACTGCGACGATGTCAACTATATAATGATGTATTATAAAGCTTCGAGTATGAAGTGAAATACGAAGAGAAACATTTGGGATGAAAAATCGAATCTGAGGACTTGATTTTAGCTCGTTTAGGCAGTGGAATGAGTAGAGTTTTGAGGAGATTTTACTCTCATGAGGAAAGACTCTCAAGTGTTGTTAAAATCTCATAAAACTCTGAGTGTTTGCCTATTTAGAGTAACAATTCAACACAACTAAAACTAATGCTCATATTTTGAGATCAAAAACTCTCCACAAAAACCCTGTGAGTGAGCCCTTGGGTTATCTTTTTGTTCCTGGTTTATAGCAAGCGTTCAGCGTCTGGGAAGGTTGGCGTGGGCGATCTTAGAGATATTACGCTTTGGGTATTGTAGGCAATTCCAATTCTGGCGCCTACTTGATATATTAGAAAATAAAGGTTCCACACGCCTTGGCCAGTGTTTGTTTTTGCTTTGATAAAGCGCTAGGATTGTATCCGTTAAGTTGAACGTTCTCTCGATCTGAACACCCAGCGTCAACATTTAGAAAACTTTGCGTTTTTCCGTTGGTATTAGTTTGACCCCTATTTTTAGCTTTTAGGGAGGCGATGCCTGTGAGGGTTGAGGAATGTTTGAATGCTTCCCTCTTTCCACATTTGGCAATTGCGATTGGACAATAAATGCCTCATCGTCACTTTATAAACTTTGTTGAAGCCTAACACCAACATGACTTGATTGGTTTAATTAATAAAACCACCGAGACCTTATGATTTAATTATATTTTTTATCAGATATTATCTGATGCAATTAAATATATTTAAAATCGAGAAATTTAAAATTAAAAGCCAAAGTAGTCTTTTAGGAATGGAGATGTATATTTTAATACTAAATATAACGTGCATCGATAAATGTATAAATATTTAAATTATCAAAGTTCTTTAAGAGAAATGTTAAAATGGAGCTCGAAATGGAATCGTTTTAAGTACTTGCAATTTTTTCCGTCAAATTAACTCTAGTATATGCATAAAATCAAGTCGACTTGAACATCAATTTCATGATGGATCTCAATCCATGTTTTAATCGAACCCAAATCTAATTATAATATCTTCCAGGTCATTATTCATTTAACTTAGTTTTATCCGATCGATAGATAGTATATATGCGTATATATATACGTGGATAGGTTAAGGTTCGATCAGGTCGAATATTACATTTGACATAGTTCTATTGACTACGATTGATAATGTATGAGCCGAGGCCAAATGTTGAAATTGGTATTAGTTGAACCGTGGGAACTATTTAGAGCGTATTTGACAGATTAGATTGGTCTTGATCAAACAATATTACAGTGATCCCCCACATTATGTTAATTAATACCCGATTGCAATTACGTATATAAACCATCCTCCCTCTTCTTCACAAATAAACCCTTAGGTATTGAATTAGATATTTAAATTGTTTTGATTGATTGGGATTTGAATTAGGTCAAATCAATTATTATTTTGTTTAATTAGGTATTGAATTGATATTTAAAATTATTGTTTGATCTAGGATTTTAATTATTATTTCAATTGGTTAAATTGGTTTGATTCTTCATTTGGTTCAATTATTTAATTTAGATTTTGTTCTGTTATTTTAATTAGGATTTGAACTTCAAATAAAAATTAGTTTATTGATGTTTTTAAGTATGTAATATTATTTTCAAAGATAAAGATAGAAAAATAGGCAATTATATGATTCAGGCAGAACTATTTTCGGTGCGCAAAGATTCGGACGAACTCATATGTTTTAAAACCCTTGAACTCGAACTTCGAACTCGGGCAATTAAGGTTCGTGAATTGAACCTTAGGTTTGGTATGCTTAGGCAATCTGAATCTCTATAGTTTGGTATGGTTCGGTCCGTTTACGAGCCTAGTGAACTCGGAAACATAAAAGAGAGCTTCTGATTGCCTAGCAAGTATGGGCAGTTAGAAGTTATTTTACACAAAATATTATAATTAATCCGCCATCAACAATGGAAAAACTAACTTTCATTTAAATAGGTTTATGTATTTGGCCTCCCTTAATATTTGTCCAAGACCCCGTCACTTTTATAAGATTATGTATTATCATATTATGCATTTACACATGTGGTGGACAACTTTGCTTCATACATTTTAAAATAGTAGCTGAAAATTAATAAAGACAATACAGAGGCTGATGCGGGTGATCTTGATTCCATTGTTTATTGCTGAGTTATTAGGTGGATAACATCTAGCTCAAGGCGTAGCTCCATTAAAAATTAGAGTCTTTAAATTGTAATGACCCGTTTCGAATTGGTAACGCTGAGTTAGGCTGTATTTTCTGCATCTCGAAGTCTTCGTCGATGGATGGCCACAAAACGATTCGTAATAATAATAATATACTTGATCCATTGGGGTGAACTAGTAATACCGCTTCAAGCCATGTCAAACATATAATCATACCTCGAAACTGAATAATACAACCAAAATACTAGCCAAATAATTGCATCTCACTTAAGTCTCTAAGACAACATTTATATCAACCTCAAACATATATATACATAATTTGATCGAAATACTAACACCTCCAGGCAAAATGCCTACAAAAGATGAGGATCAAAAAAGAAGAAATGAGGATATCTAGCCACAGGCGTACTGGGATGATGATAACTCCTCGCCACAAAGGTGATGCCACCTGACGTCTCCTTTAACTACAAAATTAAGGATCCCCCAAATAAGGGGTGAGGCTGAAAGCTCAATGGATATCATGCTGCGAAACCCTTAACTAATCCATATATGCACATGTAAATATATAGTCTCAATAATATATAATAGAATCCATCTCAAATAATCAATAATATAACAACATAATCATATCAAATAATCCAATGAATGACTATCATACACACGGTCAGCGCTACTAGAGATTTTGGCTAATCGGCAGCAGCGTCAAATGTCGTATTAGATTAACGCAGGCGTTTCTATGGCAATCAAAATGCAACATAGCGGGCGTCGAACAAATCGAAAGCGTCGCGGAAATGTCATACAAAACAAGTATACGATTTGTAGCGTTGCAACCCAAATCACCATCAGTAGGAATAACCCGGGTAGGGTGACCCCTAATAAACCGTCCCAGGTCAAATTAACAATTAGAAAATATTACTAATATTAAGATAATTAAATTATTCCATCATTAGGAAAAGTAATTATATATAATGGCACTTAATTAGAAAATGTCTTCCAAAGGTATAATATAGCTAGATTTTTGAAGTATGTGGCTAACGTGTCATTAATAAATATTAAATAAATTATTAAAATTGATATAATAATAATGTATGCGTAGTCTAATTTTATATTAATTAATTAAATTTTAAAATATAATGTATTAACTTAGCCTTAAAAGCGTCACACAATTAATATTGAATAAATAATTAAATCGATCATAATAAATATGACTCGTAATAGCGTCCTGCCTTAATATTAAATAATTAATTTATAAAATATAATAATATTAATAACATTAAACGTCATATGTATAAAATAAATAATTAAATTGTTATAATAATAATATGGGCCTTATGTATAACGTCTATGTAGCTTATATTAATTAATTAATTTATAAAATAATATTAATATTATCCGGCGCCATAAGCGTCTGGAATGATATGATAAATAATTTATTCGATGTATTGATATTATGGGCGCCATAATAACGTCACCCAGCAATATTGTTGTTAATTTATAAAATATAATAATATTAACCAGCATTGTAAGCGTCACACTAATATTATAAAATAAATAATTAAATTATTATAATAATAATATGGGCATTATCGTCTAATAATATTAATTAATTGTTTATAAATAAATAATATAGATACATAACGTCTTCAATAATATAAAATAAATAATTAAACCGATATAATAATAATAAACACTTGCTTAAATGTAGTATTTTGATTAACAATTAATTAATTTATAAAAATAATAATATTTACTAAAGATAAAAGCGTCACATCTTAGCCAAATAATTAAATTTATTAAATAACAAGAATAAGCGAGAACACCATATAAATGCATGTAATAAAAAATTAAATAATAGATTTCATAATAAAGAATATAATAAATATAAAACAAAATATCAATTTTAGTAATATTTAAATATTGTATATATATATGAAACAAATGAATAAAAAATAAACATTATTTAAACATTGAATATGCACATTCATAATAAAGAATATTCAATTAATATTTGATTAAATATAAACAACTATTTAAACACTTATTTTTATTACTAGAACCAAATAATAAACAAGTTAATATATAAATAAAACAAGTTAAGAAAAAATATAATACTTCTCGAATCAAAATTGAATTTATACAAAAAAAAAGACAAGTTAAATATAACATTATGGCAAAACTTCCTTCTGGAAATCGTCATTAACTAATAAACTAAATCTACTGAAAATGAAAGAAACTTGAAAATTGACATAAAAGAGCGTTTAGAGATGAAGAAAATGGATTTGTTATATTGTATATTTGTATGGAGGAGATGGATAGATATTATGATTTTTGAATTTTTGAATTTCCAACTTATCATAAACGTCGCCAAACCACTTATCGCCTTTTCCCGACTTGTCTAAATTTTTGTCCCAATAAACCAATGTAGATATATACAAAAATTGCCAGTATTTCACGAAAAATAATTATAACGTCTGAAATGTCGTACAATATCTTTATATATTAATAAATTAAATCCTGCGTCATAGAAGCGACTGAGGAGAAAAAATTAAATCATAAATACTTTGTTATTATAATTAATTATAACGTTGCCAAAATGTCATATGATATCTTTATATTAAGCCCGTTTAATCTTAGGCGTCGCCAAAAAGCGACTTAGACAAAAATGAAATACTTAAGTAACGATTTTAATACAATTATTATCAAGCGTCACAAATATGATATCATATCTTTAGTAAATAATTAAATGCATTAGAGCGTCTACAAACTGACATGAATACAATTCTTTCAAATACAATACTAGAAGCCAGATGAAACTCCTACGTGTGATAAACTCACTTTTTAATATTCCTCAGATTGCTAATACATATATCAAATAACTCATTTATAAAATAAATGTTAAATAAGTACTTAGCCATTATATTATTGAATAAACACTAATAGTTATAAACATTCTCATAAATACGTCATCGTCATCATTAAGTAATCACTTTTTACCTCATTATCTTGTTTGTAAAATAATAGCGGGACTTGGTAAATAAAACAGTCATATTTTACAAGACATCACAAAGAATATTATCTAACTCTGTTATTTGGTTGAGCAGTTCTTTCTCAGAAAGAACTCGGCATGCATCTTCTTGAATATTAATTCGAATCAATTGGAAGCTCACTTTGCAAATGTTTTGGTACAACCACCCATTCAAGATGTTCTTGTATCTATCCAAGCCAACGTAGTCGATGCTGGGAACACTTGTGCTGTGAAGCGAGGATAAAAATGTCGATTGTAAACGCGCTTTTGTTTGATTCAGTCTTTAAGTGCGCTTGCGTCCACCTCAATTGTCAGACCAATGACATGGGCCAGACAAACTGCCGTTGAGCCGTTATATCTCAATATGTTCTTGAAGAACTCCGTAGTAAATCAACGTACTCGGCTATCTGATCCAAGTATTTTACCATTATTTTTGACCATTGCCCTGCTTGTTTCGTGTGTCGGAAGTAGTATCATTTGGCTGTAGTACCCTTTCAGCATTGTGGTTTCCGCCTTGGACTGAGCGAGGTAAATGAGTGTTCGTTGGTGGCATTCTCGTAATATGTTGCACCTAGAAAATATATATCGTTGCATCAATTAGTTGTAATAATTTAACCACAACGGAAATGTAATATAAATGTAATTTTATTAGTTAAAAGCTGTTATTAAAACTAGTAACATAATTGCAGTGTTGTATAAAATTATGTTTGATCCCTTTGATGGGGACTCATTTAAGGATAAGTGTCATAAATCATATCATGATACTCCCTCTGAGAAAATTATTGAATTACAGTGAGAATTATTAGTATTTATACATTAATGAAATAAAGTAGTTATCAATAGTTCATTATTGTGGAATGACTTACCTTTAAGTATGAGTGTCACTTCAGTATTGCACAAAAGATATCGTGTCGTAGTTTCACTCTTTATCATTCATCAAAATCTTTGACATGGTGGTAGGCCGACACAGGTGACGGTACAATGACAATCGTCAGTATTACACCTCTTCTCCTCCCGAGTGTCGTATCTTTTGGGTATGAATGCAACGCTTTTCGTCAGTACAGTGACAAATGATGACACTTTCCACGCTGTAGTAAATAGGCCTGCATAACAGACCTTGATATAAGCAACCCAGACCGTATGCTTTGTTCTTCAAGCGGTATTATTCAAACATATATTTATTATACGCTAACAAATTAAAAATGCATGTAATATGTAAATTAATACAATACCATGACCTCAGAACATCCACGGTAGTATGCAGGGACCGCCCGTCGAAGAAGCCTGTCTGGCCAGGTGAGCGGGTAAATGCTCCGTTCGTGAACATCGCGGTGAAATATGCTTTGCCAAAGTTTCAACGTCTTAAACTTTGATATCTACAATTGATACGTAGGGTGGAAGGCGAAATGTCTCTAAAGTGGCATAACTTCTGGCGGGTTTTGAAACGGTTTTGGTAGAAGGTGCCAGCGAGAATCAATTTCGAACAAGTATATGCTTTATTGACTCTTAAGCCTGTGAACTGCGTTGCTGATACTGCAAGTTAAGGGCATATCATCCAGGCGTCTTTAATTTTTATGACTACGGACGACTTGTTAGATGTTTTGTAGTTGCTTTTGGTTTGGCTAATAATAATCTTTAATTTGCAAAATATAATAATATCCGACACTTCATTAATGATAATAATTAATAATAATATAATATGCATTATGCTTAATGTGTGAATTAATTTATAAAATATATAATAATATAGCAGCGCCAAAATGTCACCGCGATTTAATAATTAATGACAATTAAATCGATATAATAATAATATCAACGTCTTGTTGGTAATATAAATTTATTCAATGTCTTCGATTGTTAGTTAATTAAATTCCAATTTAACAATTTATTACCGTTAGCAGGTAAATCATGCGGCTCAATTAAATATTCACATTATTAGTTTATTATCAAATTATAAACTTTCGCGTACAAAATTGGACCTGCATTGAATTAAATTTGACACAGAAGCAGGATCTTAATAAATGATTATTTCCTCCAAATAACATTTGGAAAGATAATTAAAGAGTTGGATAATTATATCTTTTAAATAAATATAAAGATAACACTTTATCGAACAAAATCATATAATTATTCTGCATTAAATTGGAAGGAATAATTATGAGGTTAACCGAGACCGATGGTCGAAGTCGAGTTGAGACCCAGTGAAGTCGGTTCAGCGGCCCAATCCAGGCCCGGCTGCTGTTTATAAATAGAGCCCAATATCATTCGTTTTAGGGATGGAATTCGTGCAAAAGAAGAAAAAAGTAGAGAAAGCTCCTGGTAGAACTCTGACGTTAGGTTGAACATTCAAGACATGAGGCCTTTGAATGCTTTCGACATTCAAATATTCAAACATTGAATCTTGAATCTTGAACATCGAGCATTAAGCGTTGGGGTTCGAGTCAGGCTATTCGAGCTTGCTGAATTGGAGTGTCTGACATCAAGGTATTCGAGTTCTGAAGTGTTATGTCCGAGCTCGAGAGCAGTACCCAGGCCATGACTTGGCTATGGTAAATGGAAATGAAAATAATAATTATCAATAACATTTCACAGCAACGTCACTTGTCTTGGACTTTAAGAATTTACAGCCGTTACAACGTCATACATTCAAATATTTAATTTATAAAATATAATAATATCAGCCATAAAACTTCATACTATTAATATTAAATAATAATTAAATAATAATGTAGCGCCATAATAACGTCTTATGCTTGTATTAAATATTTAATTTATAAAATATAATATCGACAAAACCATAAAAGCGTCATCTTATTAATATTAAATAAATAATTAATAATAATGTCGATACCGTAATAACGTCGCTTAATAATTGTTAATTTGCCAAATATAATAATAATAGCATGTCATAAAATGTCACACAATTTAATATTAAATAAATAATTCAATCGATAATAATAATATCAGCGCCATAATAACGTCCTTTGTAGCAATATGAATGTTAATTTATAAAATATAATATGTACATACGTAAAAGCGTCCACTATTAATATTAAATAAATAATTAATAATAATAATAATACCAACGCCCATGTAACGTCCACGCTTAATATTAATGAATTAATTTATAAATATAACTAATATTAACCGTACCATAAAATGTCACCTGATTTAATATTAAATAAATAATTAATTGATATAATAATAATATCAACATAATAACGTCATACACTTAATATTAAATATTTAATTTATAAAATATAATAATATCAATAGCGCCCAGCGTACATCTTATTAATATTAAATGAATAATTAATAATAATGTCAACGCCATAATAACGTCACATAATATTAATTAATTATTTATAAATATAATAATTTAGCCATGTCATAAAAATCTCCTACTTGCAATTAATATTAAATAAATAATTAAATCGATATAATAATAATATAAGCCTTAATATGCTTGTCAGCGCGGCAATAATAAATAATTATTTACAAATATAATAATATTCTTATATATAGCGTCACTATGCTAATAATTAATTAATAATAATTTCGCCATAATAACGTAACAATATTAATTAATTAATTTATAAAATATAATAATATTAGCCATATCGTAAAAATGTCACACAATTAATATTAAATAAATAATTAAATGGATATAATAATAATATCAACGCCATAATAATTCTTAATATTAATTAATTAATTTTATAAAATATAATAATAATATTAGCCATATAAAATGTCCACTTGATTAATATTAAATAAATGATTAAAATTGATATAATAATAATATGGGCGCCATAATAACGTCACACACTTAATATTAATTAATTAATTTATAAAAATATAATAATATTATCCGAGCCATAAAAACCTACTTTTATTAATATTAAAATAAATAATTAATATCCTTTGATTAAATTTTAGAATACCCCAAAATTATGACATGAGGTATTTTGTCTTAACTACTAGTAACAAAAATGTCAACGATTAATTTTTTAAACAAATATTTTTAATCTGAATATTATGAAGTATTTATATGTGTAAATAAGCAAGCATTAATAAATTGGATTCAAATTAAATTAAACTTAATAATATATTAGATTATTGCGATGACTGACATTAAATTAGTTAATGTATGGCGGGTATCGACATTTTTGACATTTTCCTGCTATAAATGAGATATTCCATAATCAGTTCCTGATTCAGAACATTCACATTCACTGAAATTTCCTCCCAAAATGCCTCAAGTAATAACCTTGAAACCCTTTAAGCTTGATAGTTTTATAGAATGCTTATTGGAACTGTAGTCTCGATTTGCTGTATGTACTTTTTTTTATATATTTTTTTGTATGGTTATTAATATATATATATTATGTCGTTGATGAGGAATAGAGATTTTACTGCGTAAATGGCGAGGTTGTTCTAACTATTAGTGAGATTTTAATTGAAAGTTTTAGATGGGGTTTTGATGTGAAGGTTCAAAATAGCACAAGTGGGGAATAATGAAAGAACACCTGAAATTATTCTTTACCGGTAATTAATTTGGAATTTGTGCAAGCAAACAACATAGTATAGGAGGAGTTCATGGATTTGAAATGTATCATAGATGCAATGAAGATGCGGATAGCGTGCAGCGCTGGGTCTCGATTTGTGGTCTCGATGGCGTTGTTAGAACACAATATACAAATTATGATTATGTTTTTGTTTGTTTTATGTTAATGAAAATGAAAGGATACGGAATCTTTGACATATATGTGACGTCTTTGAGATATTAATTTAATTGAGGAATATTTCTAACGCATGCCGCCATAGAAGAAAGCATTAATGTAACGACCCGCCCGAATTGGGCCCCCACAGTTGGACATATGTCAATTACTTTGACGTAAAAATGGCCTTTTGGCATCATAAACAAAACAATATAACTCGTCCGTGGTGGGCAACTGATAATTTATGACATGAAAATCATAATATAAATACATCTGATGAATTTATATTTCAGTAATAATTATACATGAAACTTCAGAAGATAAAAGTATATTTGTTGGTCTCAGCCACCATAGCATGCCCATAACAGTGCATGACTACTCAAATGATGAATAATTTCAGACAGAGCACAGGCATGAAAGCATGCGCCCATAGGGAAAATAGGAAGTGACTAAAAGTACAGGTGAAATAAATATCTGAAGTTAACCTACATCCGTCTGAATAATAATAAATTTAGATTCTCTACTATTTAGATATATACCCCAGAGTATTTATTTCATAGGTTACTCGTCACAAAATAAAACTTCTGTAGCTTTCTAACTAACACGATGTGCTTACTCATCGACAACTTACTCACATTTACCTTAATTACAAGAGGTATTTCTCTGTCTGTTATCTTCTAGTATGTTAATTTGATATAGCCACCTCAAACCTTATGATACTTCCAAACATATATAGCAACACTCTCTAAGCCTTTCATTTTATATACAACTCAATCAACATCTTTAGTTCATAAGAAAGTACTACTCCCATTTCAATCATACTCCTCTATGACATTTCCTCATCAAGACCTTCCAAATATATGCATTTCTTAATATATTTGATAATATATCTTTAAATTGAATAACCTAAAATGCAGTTATCTTTAAATTCTCCATTTATCAGGAACTTGGCCCCCTCCATTGTGTCAGTCGTAGTTAGATGATGCCTTATATTCCTAACTGTTTGAATCATTTTTCCCATTATATATGAAATATCATCAGCATCGTAATGAATCGGCGTAAACTTGGTTTATAATTTACGCTCCCTAATGTTCTCTCATTTCGAAGGTATCTCGTCCATTTAGCCACTTAAAATTATATATACTTATAATATCTAACAAAAAGAGCGATAATGCGGTAAGGCTACAAGCTGAAAATAAATACATCTGGAGCCAAAATAGTTGCCGACAAGGTTGGCGCTTAAAAATGAAATGCAACATTAGAAAACCTTTGTTGTATGACAACAAGATTGTGAATAATAGTCTGTGTAAATATAATAAAATACATGTATAAGGTTATGGATAAAGTCATACAACATAATTCCATGAAGTCTAGGGCCTTAGCACATGAATATATATAATGAGGGTTAGATAAGCACCTGATCGCCCCAAATGAAATCACGGAGACTCGACGCCGACTATAAATCCCTGAGTAAATGCTCTATCTACCGTATATCCCGCTGATGCCTACCATCCCTCTGTCCATTTTCGTCGTCTGCGGGAATGGACACATCAACGTACCTCGCGATTATACGCGAGTATAAGGCCAAAACCGCGCTTACATATAAAGCACTTTTTATACACAAAGTATAAAAGACGCATGCCTCCGTAGTATAAGACCCCACGTCGACAATGCACCCATGACCAAAAGTGATCAAAGGAATACCCCACCGCTCTTATACATGTATATAAGGCCCGAGCCGCCTGTTATACATTAGTATAGGGCCACATCCCTGACAAAGCGATCAAATAGAGTCATACCCATGGCTATACTACCGTGGTATGAGGCCAGAGCATATACCCAGTAGTATAGAGATACATGACAATGCACACAATGACGATCAAATGGAGGTACAGCAGCATGCCGTGGTATGGGGCCAAACCGCTTTATGTATGAGGGCCCAATCAAACCGATACCTGTGACAAGCGATCAAATAGAGTCTATTACATGGCGTATGCACACGTAGTATGAGGGCCCGACCATGCAGCTATGCAGTATAGGGGCCAATAGCGTCACATATCCTGCGAGGAGGAGGTAATCCACTAGTAATCGGCTCCGAGTGCAAACATCCTAATACTCGAGTCGCTCAAAATCCTTGCTCACCGGAACACCTCTCGATAACCAACTACTTTGCTGACAATAGCAAAGCATCTGTTATTACATAGCCCCAATGTCAAATCAATCACAACACATAAATTACATAAATACAGTGCAAGCCAGGCCACATAAATACCACAAGTACCGACAAGGCCACATCATCTGTGAAGTGCAGTAAAATACACCATCTACAAAGTGCCGTCAGGAATACACCAAATACTACAAGTGCAGAGCAGGGTATAAATACCACAAGTGCCGTCAGGCCATAATCTGCAGGTATGACAGAGGCCACATAAATACCGTCAGGCTATATCTGAGAAATATAAGTTGGGAGTTCGGGGCCGTCAACTTTTCAGGCCAGCCTTGATGTTGCGGGAATGGAAGGATATAATCATATTAAATCACATAATCATTACACAACCATTACATATACCATTCCCAATCATATACAGGACCTTCACCATTCGCAGCATCATTTATCAGCCTGAAAAGACACGTATACCGCTTTGCATAATTTATGTTACAAGGGTAGAATACCTGTTAAAAAATGCATAATACACGTGAGATAAGTACTCACTCTACTAGCTACCGCCGAGCCTTCGCGAAAGACAATCGAGGTAGCTACTTTTCGCGATCAACGCCCTAACAGATGCCAGTATGATCGAAACCTATTACATACACGTTCTAGAAGGATACACCAATTCTTCGGGAACTATTTACAAGTAATTACGCTTGACGGATAAACTATGGTGTCCTTCGGACTACAACCCAATCGATCCCCGCTAATTCCGTCTTATCACTTTAAACACAAATCAACATAAGTCATTCTAATTGTCTATCAGTCCGCAATTAACAATCCCCATGGCACTCGAAATATCAATTATAACTGACTTTGTTTACTTTTTGTAACACCCTTTAATCAATTTAAATACCAATTTATCCATAATATATAATAAGGTCAATATAACCTCACCACACGACGATCCCATAAAAATATCACATAAAAAGTCAGCGAAAACCTAAGTCAACTCGGCCATACGCGTCACCGAAGCGATCTACAAATCAAATTCATGACATATCGTCTGAGACCCATAAGCCAACTAAGATTTATCATATAATTCCAATTATCATGAAGTCTAACTAAAATTAAACTATCCTTAAAACCCAAGAAATATCGAAAGACTTGAAATTTACCAAGCGTAGAATGACTGGAATCTCTCGAAAATTTCTAGGACCAAAGCTGTGAAATTTGGAAAAAAATTGAAAATTTTCCTTGAGGAAAATAAAGAGGGAGTTAAATATCCATGGGAAAGAAGAAGATTTTTGGATGATGACAAATTAAAGGATAAGTATAAAAAGTCTCGCGAGGTCCTTTTAAAAATATCTCAGGCTTTTCATTTTCTCGTTGGTTTGGTTTCGTCTGGGTTTTAACAAGCAAACTCAAACATAAATTTAACTAGTCCCCAAATAATATATTTATCTGATTAAAACTTTAAAAATTCAAAGCAGAAATATACTATTAAATACAAAATGATTATTTGTATTTCGACCGTTCATTTCAGATGCTGAGATAAAATTCTTTGGCTGACAAGCAATACTAAATTTACTATAAATGTAATTCGGCTAAAAATTTTCTGAAATAATATTATCGTCGAAATTATTTATCTTATCTGATTCATAGACGAAAAACTAATAAATTTTTTTTTTTTTTACAGCAGGTTAATTAATTTAATTTAAATATTGATAGTTAAAAGCAATTTGAAATTAATATCATAGTGTGCTAATTAAAATTGTAACGTCACGAAGCATTACCACATTAGAAAATTAATTTAATTTAAATATTTACTAAATGTCTGAACAGCACATTAGAAAATTATATCATAATTAATATAATTAATATCATAATTGATCACTAAATTGTTGATTAAATGAAATTTATGAATAAATTATTTACAAATGTATTAAATAAGACAAATAATTTAATTAATTTTATAAATAATTTAAATATTTATACACACTGTCATGTACAAATGTCATTATATCTAAGTTTAGGAAAAAAGTAATTTTAAATTAAAAATTTAGTTAACAATGATATAGAGGCATATTAAAGTTAATAAAAGTTTGTTTAAATATAGGTAAATGACTATTAAACTATTAATTGCTTTCTAAATAATTTAAATTTTTATTCAAGTAAAATCTAACGTCATAAATGCATTCCAAGAAAAATGATAAATTAGTTAATATTAATGCTTGATAAATTATAAAAATTATATTATTGATATTAATTATACATAACGTCAGCGATTCACGTTATAGACTAAGAAATTAGATTTACTCACCTTATATCGAATTTGTAAGATAATATGTAAGCATCCATGATTATGTAAATACGGTTATTAAAAGCGCATGGCGTTTATTGTTTACCGGAAGAAGCTTCATGACGTTTTTATGCGTGGGATCTTGGCCAATTATTATGCCGCAATAAACGTCACTGATATTTTTCTTTGGGGAAAACTATTATACATACAAATGTCACTATATTGCCGATACTTTTTACCCGGAAGAATTTGCGGGTTTTCTCGAGGTAGATACGTTGCATTAATTAATGCAAGGCGTGACATTTGTGTGGCAGTTTATAATTATGTCACATTTGCTCATTTTTCCAAGGTCTGATAACATCAAGTGCTCATAAAATTTTACTAAGATATAAAAATCAGTTCTAGTTAGCTTTATAAGAGAACAATATGAGGATACGTTTAATGGACTAGAGTTCGAAATGACAGATATTGACCATCATTATTCATATTCTGCGCTGGGATATCATGATTATATCGCAATACTCAACATCACAAGTCTCAATATCACGATATCACATATATAACTCATCTAGTAAAAACTACCACAACTGTACACTGATATATGAAGAAAGGTTGGGTGATATGAAATACCACTTGACATGAATATTCCCTGTTTACTTCTCGGAGAAGCAACACGGTATCACCTAGGCAAGGATAATAATATGGAGTACTTTACTTTGTGCTTTAACTAACAACCTCATTTAGATTGGTGAACTACTCAGACTTTGTGAAATTTATCATTTTATAATATATTACTATCTAACATTATTGACTCCAAACCTTCATGACTAATTCTATCAAAGTCTAAATTTGAATACTACTCCAAGATGGTGCATGATTAATAACCCACATGATTTATAGCGACCACTTACTCGAGGTAAATCGCCCTCGAGGTTAGATGCGTCGTCAACTTTTGTATCTCTGATGCTTTGGCCGTTGACGAAAATGCAATTTAATGATTGAAACTTCAAATGAGTTGAAAAGCCACGAGAAACATTCCATAATTTAACTATTATCAACCAAACCCAATACATTTATGAAAGTTCCAAAGCCAAGATACTCTGTAAACGATTCTTTTCAGCCTTTGAGCCAAATCTGAAAT
Source organism: Lithospermum erythrorhizon (assembly GCA_019722365.1). NCBI lineage: Eukaryota > Viridiplantae > Streptophyta > Magnoliopsida > Boraginales > Boraginaceae > Lithospermum > Lithospermum erythrorhizon. The sequence continues at coordinate 26,912 of JADFUC010002325.1, forward strand.
TTGATACACTGAAAATGAATGAAAACAAATAGTATATTTGCCGAGATCTGTACCCTAAATCTATTAAAATGCGGATACTCAGGGCTCAACCGCTTCCAAAAAAGGCACACATCAATCGAAGGTGGGAAGGGTAAGCTAGAGCATCTTGGTGAGCAGTGCAGGATGGTAACTTGCATATCCGGATGAAGTATACAATAAGGGAATATATATATATATATATATGCGTGATAGGATGATACATTATACGTGTAATGAAATATAATAATAACTACAGTAAATAACAAAAATAATATATTAATCACTTCGTTATGAAAATTAAACTAAGTTAACAAATTAGTACTCAAATATCACGTAATCAAAGCAGGTAAACATCAAATTTCTTTTCTTCTTGATGCCAAAATAACTTACAAAATAAAACCACAAATATATATCATGTATAACCATTCATCCTTTTTCGGTAATGACCCTTGACTTTGCCCCCAACAATGACATCCTTTTCCCAATATGGCATGTCATATCTTTTCCAGTATAGCCTTGAACACTGAAAATGATATATCGATCTGACAATTTGCAGGTCATATGCTTGACAGCCCACACACACAATGATCGATGTGGCCCATACATTGCGTCTAATAGTTTGTATAACAAAGACTATTCTGTAGTATATGTCTGATCGTCCTTTAAATACTCTCAAATACAGGCTTTTAAGCATATATTCAGGCATAGATACCACAAAAATAAATAGCCCGTAATGCCTCAAACAAACAGTTTCGAAATTGACATTTCCACAATTTCACTATTAAAGCCACAAATAGGGTTATACTTGGTCTGCGGTCACAAATCAATTACCATATCTCTTCTTGACATAATTCTGACGTGCCAGTGATAAATCCAGCATTAGATACCGCTTTCGCCATCAATCGATCCTCATTCCGCTCCCGGAGTCTTTTTGCAGGCTTGGCAGGGATGGTGAGCTCTCCGAGAATTGCTCAAGGCAGGGATTGAGGGAGAAATTGAAGAAAAAAATAAAATAGTGTGACTGGAGGAAGAAATGGATTTTGGGAGCATTTGATGTTCTTAGTGGTTGGTAGCCCAACGGTGAAAGTCCGCACATTTTAATTCGATCGTTACTTCTCGTTTTAACTTATTTCGACAATCAACTTCCAACATTAACATTTGGTTATATATAAATTATATTACTTAAAATAATGTCTGTTCAAATAGATTTAAAATTTAAAATTCTCAAACTTGAGAATATATATCAACCCAGGCCAAGATTCTCTGTATTTAGACTATTGAAATTTTTTATTCCTCTCGAAATACTCACAGAACCTTCTAGCACTATTTCAATAATAGTCTGGGCAGGTTATTACCAAAAGAATCAAATAAATAATCTCGCTTTAATTTTATTAATTAGCAGTGAATTACCGGTTTTACATGATTCTATAATTTAGTTTTTGTATATTATAAACATTCAATTTACTACTTTGCTAACAAAATTTAATTTGAATAACTTTTTGTAGCCATAATCGACATTCTTATCCAACTTTTAGTTAAAAATGCTTCAATGAAAATATGAACTCTAATATCATTTTATGAATGGGTTTTAGCTTATAATTAAAATAACTTGACATAGCTAGTTATAGCTTCAACGTTATAACCAATAAAATGAAATAGTTATACCTTTTTTCTAGCTATTGAAACTTACATTGAAACTTTTAGAGTATGATTTAAGAAGAGAATAAGTACTGACTTTAAATGAAAGAAAATTTTTGGGGAAAAAGGGGAGGGGATAACTTTCGACTTGAAGAGGAGAGAAGGAGAAGGAGAAAAGATTTGTGATTGATAGGGAGATGGAGGGTTTTATTATTAAATATCAAGTTACATAGCCTTGATAACTAAACAGAGGTGTTCAGCTTAAGCGTGAGGTGTCAGTAGGTATCATTTCCTTCCCTAAACTAGGAGAAAAATGAGTAGTATAACTATACACTTGTGTAGTTGAGTTTGTTTAAGGAAACAATATTTCATTAATACTTGAATCAAAATTTGGGTTATTTCACTTAAGTACCAATACCGCCTCTTCATATGCGGTGTAAGTTGACTACGATAAGGGAGCAGAATCTTGTATTAGTGATTAAAAGAAAAAACTTTCTAGTCATCAATTGAGGCATGTCCAGGAGTAACTTGGCGGGATATTAGTGTAACGATTTTATATTTTTTTTAGATGGATAACATCCGCAACAATTAGGGACCATCTGTGGAATACCACGAAATACAAATTCGAGGATTTCGAATTAAGAATTGGTCAAAACAAATCCTGTTTCACATATAGCGAGAAGAAGAATTGATGGGGCATAGTGTTGTTCTAATTTTCATTTCTCAATATATATATATATATGTGTGTATTATCGATCATGATTTTAAATAATCGGTGTTAAGTCAAAGTTACTTTGTTGTCTACAATCTACAACAACATTGAAATTAATTTTGTATTTATTTCTTTTCTTCCCCATGAATCTTAATAGAAATTAACGAATATATGAAACACAGAACTTGTTTTCTTTTTTATGAGATTTGCGTACTTAAATGTGTTTATTTGTCATTTTTAATCATTAACAAATAGATCTGGCAATCAATTGACTAAGAGAAAGAAACCAATCTCCCCATAAAATCAGCCCCAATTCATCCATTTTCACCCGTTCTCACTTTTACTAACAAAATTCCTCAATTCTACGTCATCTTTAAAACCTAACCTCCATTCAAACAGTTAGAACAAGTCAGGCAATTTAGTTTATTATTTTAAAATGAATTAAAATATTAGATACGATAAAATGCCGATTTGAACAATTTGATTAATCAACCCAGATTTATATATTTCAAGACTATAGTTCAATATATTGTGACGATTAATATTTATCATTTGTAGATATATGTACGACATTTGAGTTATGATAATTTTACTAGGGTCCGCTCATAATCTATATTAAGATGATAGTGGGTTAATATTGTCTAATATATGCTGTGTCTAGATCCGTCCTAAGAGGTCATGACGATGTAGACCTAATAATAATATGTATTATAAACTTCTGAGTCTAAAGTGAAACATGAAGGAAATATTAAGGTAATCGAATTATGGACCTAGAGTGAGCAATTTGGAAAGATGAGGGATGGAGGAGTTTTTATCTCCTTAAAACTCTACGTTCGTTTTCTTTTATAAATAGAGGGCCCTAGTAATATTTGCTCATCTTCTGCTTGACTCTTTGAAGTCAAGATTTCTCTCATTTCTCCTTAGGTTAAATAAGCCCCCACTCCTTTAGGAAAATAGTTTTTGCTTTCCTTGTTTTCATTTAAACTGTCGTTCTAGTAGAATGCATGGAGGATTCGAGGTTAAATTTCTGGTGGATACTCTTGGGTCTACTGATTTTTCTATCACGAGCTCTGTGAAAATCTTCTTAAGTTCTCACACGGTCATTTAATCGATGCTACGACTCCAAATTGTTTTGGCTGTGGCTATGTGAATTAGATTAAATTATCCGTACTCTACTTTTGATCGAAATGATCTGACACAATCGACACATCTTGAGTAGTTTGATGTTATTCAGTTCGATAGACACCCCAACTAGGGGCGAAGCAATCACAGTTTGTTTTCTTGGCTTGTTAGAAGTTTTCTTGTTTGGATCATGTATCCAAAACCTCTCCTAAGAACCTTTAAAATTTGCGGTGGAATCCAGAGGTTCGTTACTTATAGTAGCGAGTGTGTATATTATATCTTGATCATTATCCATAATAATGATGTGGACTTGAATCTTGAAGCTCGGTTAAGCATTGTTATCATACCATGGTTGTTTATGGAAATTTAGGCGAAGGAGGCTAACTCCTCTCTTAAATCTAGCGGCTTAAGCATCGAGAGAAGAACATTCTTATTTCTTAATATATATACTACTATGGTTGATTAGGCGTTGTCTGGTCGAATGTTGTTCTTTGTTCTGACTTTATGCGTATACACTATTTTCAATTATTGAAGGAAGTTTCATTACACGAGTACCGAACTTTTGGGAATTGAGTGAAAGCGATAGAGGATAAACCTATCCTTAAATGCTAAAGCAAAGATCTACTTAGCGTGCCGCTTGCTTGAATCTACCTTCCAGTACACAAAGCCAAAGAATTCTAACGCGTGCCCTTAGTTTAGAGTTGTGCCCAAATTGACTCGTAACCGAACGCCAGTTAAGAGATAAGAGTAACCTACCGCGAAAAGAGTATGAGCATTTGAGATGAAATAAGATTCGATCAAAGACATGCAAAGATGTTGAATTTGATTGTAAACAATCTGAAGGACTTGAAAGATTGTTCTAATGGCAATGACAATGTAAGTTCTTGAGTCCGTAGCGTGAAACCCCGACAACAAAGTTTGTGCTGTGTAGAAGCTAATAATCATTGAAATTCCCTTGGAGGCTGACTCTTAAGTTTGATGTAGCGAAATGGTTGTGGCGAATCGAGGCGAGAAAGAGGCCCGATCAAATCAGGCAAACTCTTTGCTCACAAAATCAAAGGAATCTCTCGATGAATCTCCTATGGAAGATGAAGGTGATAAAGATGATGAGTGCTTCATGATGGCTAAACATTTAATGAAGTATTTCTGATTCAATATAAATAAGAGGAGAATTCCTTTTGGAATTTGGAAATGCGAAATGAAGGATATGAGAGGAGGAACTCCCAGGAATCCCAAATACAAGAAATGAAGGATAGAAGAGAGATTCCCAAGGAAATTCAACCTCCATTTTAAAGTGCTTTAAATCCAAGCAATTGGGGCATATAAAATCTAGATGTCAATCAGAGGAAAAACTAGGCCTTTAAAGGGTACTTCATTACTCTTTGGGATGATAGAAAATTCCAAAGGAGGTTGAAACGAAAGAGGAGGAAGTAGCTCGTTGGTTTGTCTCATGGCCCCGAAAGTGAGGTATACCAGTACCCTTTGTAATGAAATTTCTAACCCAGGAATAATGTTGATGAAAGGAAGACTTAAGTGGTGCCTATGATTCCATGTTTAAAGATTTTGGAATTATTTTAGAAAGGAACAAAGAATTGATCTTGAGCTAATAACTTTTAGAAAAAAGAAAAAGTGATGCTTGAATAGAGTGGAAGCTTTGACAATTCTATTAATACAGTTCATGATGTTAAAGAAACTTAGCTTTGAAAAATAAACTTGAGGATTTAAAAACTTGAAATGAAATAATTTCTAAAGATCTGAACAAGTTTTGAAAAGAAAAAAGTACTTTGGGTGAAATCTAACTCGAAAATTTTCCCACTTTAATAGTTTGGATAACGTTGTTCTTATCCTTGAGCAGCGCCTCTTCTTAACTGTATTTATAAAAGCAGCCGCCTCTTACTTGTTCTTAACACCTTAGCATAAAACTCCCCAAAATTTGGCTCTGATATTGAAAGTTTCTCCACCTCCAAAATTCTATGCTCCAAAAGTAAACATTTCTTCGAAAAGGATTGTCCCTCAACAAAAATCAAAGGGGTCAAGGAAAGCTTTTATAAAAACTAAACTTCCAAAGTCCAAATGCACATTTTGTGGAATCAATGACTGTTTTTATTACGTCTTTAGAAGAAAGACCTAATTGGTGGTTAAAATCCCCCGTTAGGCGGCTGTGTAAAAGGATCCGTGATAAATTGAATTACGTAATTGTGAACCGTTGATTAGTTATGAGAAGCCTCGTGGATCGAGGGGCAAAATGTTTGGATTGTGGATAGCGGGTGCTTTCGAGACATGTCGAGCGATTCACTATTTCTAAAGCTTGGAAACAAGGTTCTTGGAAATGTGACATTCGGGAAAAATGAAGAAAGCAAAATCATTCGCAAAAGTTGGACTGGCAAAAGGGGCTCAATAAAGATCAAGGACGTCTTGTTGGTAAAAGACTTGAAATTTAATTTATTAAGTGTAGGTAGCATTGAAAATAATTTGATGTCTCTTTTAAAGCATGATAAGTGTGTTTTACTCATAGTCCTAAATCCTTATCGTAAATTAGCACTAAAAGAGGCAATGTGTTGAACTTTGATGAGTATATGATGACCTTAGGAATTACGTTTTGTATCATCTTCTGTATTAATGTGTTGATACTTGGCATAGAAGACTTGGTCATGCTATCATTGAACTATTATCTAAATTGTGCAAAAATGATCACGTTAGAGGTTTACGAAAATTGAACTTTGTAAAGAAAACTTTATGTGATACTTTTCAACTTGGTAAACAACATAAAACCTCATTCGAACTTGTAAATCGCATATCTACCAATAATGTATTTGAATTGTTGCAAATGGATCTTTTTGGTGAAATGGATGTAATTAGCTTGGGTGGTTCAAAGTATGTATATGTTATTGTTGATGATTTCTATAGATATACTTGGACCATTCTTCTTGAAAATAAAAGTGATGCTTTTGATGAGTTTGCTAAGTTGTGTAGAAAGGTCCAAAATGAAAAAGGAATATGTATGAGAGGCGTTCAGGCCCGGTACGTGGTGGGAAATTTTAGAATCTTTCCTTTTGTGAATATTACAATAGGCATGGTATCTGAAACCTGACTTCTCGGCTCCGAGGAATTTGCTTGTGACAAAATGGTGTGACGAGAAAGGAAAAATAGAACCATTCAAGAAATGCATGAAAACCATGTTGAATAGGCCAATTTCACCAAAGTATTTTTGGGGTCGTAGAGGTGGTTCTGACGTGCCATGTGATGACAGAGTGCTTTCTAAGGCCATTAGTGAACAAGCGTCATATGGAAATGTGGAATGAAAATACGCTGAAACATCTCACTGAGATTTTCGGATAAAATGCTATATTTTCAACGCGAGGACAAGTTGGAGTAAGTTTGACTCCCAAGTCGAAAGAAGGTATCTTCTTGAAATTTGTCTAGCATATTAAATTAGGTGCTTATGTAAATCTATAATAAAAGGACCATACCATACAAGAATCTATTCATGTTTCTTTTGATGAGACTAATCCATTTACTAAAAAGATTGTTGAGAATGATGATGAGCATGTAGGTTAGCGTTCCATCTGAGGCATCAGAGACTCAGAGAGCTTAAATATTAATCCACTTAAATCATTTGGAGAAGGTCGAGAACAACAAATTGAGAAGGGAAACTATTGAGGCCTGAAGATGTCACACAAGGAAGCCAGACCTCGAGATGTTAATGACTCACTTTGCGTGAGTAGGGCTTCATGTGAGGATCTTTCGGCGGGTGGAAGCAAGCTAGAAATCATCCCGTTAAGAAAATTATTGGTGATCCGTCAAAGGGAGCAGTGATCCTCAGTAAAACTTTGTTTATATAATGTTTTTGTCTCTCAAATTGTACCTTTAAATGTCAAACAAGCCTTAGTTGATCCAGAATGGGTTTTGTCTTTGCCGAAAGAACTTGAACAATTTGAAAGACATAAAATATGGCATTTGGTTGAAAGACCATATTCACCTTTAGCTAGTGAAACTAAATGGGTTTTTAGAAATAAACTTGATGAATATGGAGAAATCCTTTTAAACAAAAGTTGGTTGGTTGTTCGAGATATAGTCAGTCGCGGCATTGATTTGAAAAAACTTTCGCTGGTATTTAGACTTGAATCCATTAGACTCTTACTTTACTTTTTAGCTACATGGACTTCAAATTTATCAAATGGATGTAAATCGTACCTTTTTAAATACTTTCTTAGAAGATGAAATCTTTTTTTTGAACAACCGCGGGTTTGAAAATCAAAATTTCTAAGCATTTTTACAAACTAGACAAAACCTTGTATGGATTAAAACAATACATGGGGCTTAGTATGGGAGAATTAAACTTACATCCCAATTGCAAATTTTTCAAAAGGGAAAGATGGGCTACTTTATTAAAGTAAAACCAAAAGGTAAACATATCGTTGTAGTACAAATTTATATTTGATATTATATTTAGTGCTACTAATGAAAATTTGATGCAAGAAATTCTACTGTAATGGTAATGAGTTTTGAAATAAGCATGATGGGAAAGTTAAGTTTCTTCTTGGGCTTGCAAGTGAAATAATTGAAAGATATAGAAATCTTAAGTAAATCGAAAGTTTACGAGGAGCTCGCCGAGAAGTATGAATGGTAGATGTAAAAAGAGGCAGAAACCTTTCCGATGGCAGCGATACGGCAGAAAAGATGAAGAAGGCGAAAATGTCAATGTCGGCATGCTCGAGTATGATTGGAAGCTTACTACATGCTTACGATCCCAGACTTAGATGCTCGTGTTTTCAAGTATCTTGGGTGCTAGATATCGAAGGCGTTACTTACTAGAGGCTTCTAAATGCTAAAAAGTCGTTAATAGAATCTTTAGGTACCTTAAAGGAACAATATAATATGGTATTTAGTATCCCCAGGGTAAAGTATTTTGATCTAATAGGCTATTCGGATCACGAACTTTGCGTGAAGTGCGCTTTAGATAGAAAAAGACTTTAAAGCGGAACATGTCATTTTACAGGACATAGCGCTATCTCTTGGTCGAGTGAAACATAGTGTTGCCTTGTCGACCCTTGGAGGCCGAGTATGTAGTGGTTGGTCGTTGTGTTGCTCGGAATTCTTTGGATGAAACAAACGTGCTTGATTTTGGTGTTATAGTTGATCGTCTTCCAGTAAGCGTCTCGTAGAATCCAGATCGATATTCAAACTAGCTAGCATTGACCTTAGGCGTCAACCGTTAGAGCCGTGTGTTAAAAAGGAGACATAACTCTAAATTTGTAAGCACCGATAATCCCAACTTGCGGATATTTTTACGAGCCTTTATGTGAGGTTAGAAACTTTAACAAAATAAGAAGAGAAATCGGTATCTTTGATCCATCACAGTGTTTGATTACTAGCCATCCTTGAAGAATTGTTGTTCGGGCGATGCAATGCTTTTTGCCGCTTTTAGAGAGCTTTTGTTCGGGTGAATTGATAAGATCTTATGTGTTTAAACCGTTTGATTAATGCTTAAATGTGTCTTGCATGTTATGTGTTTGAAATTATTATAGTATATTAACATATCATGTTCGGGATTGCCAAGGGATGATTTTAAGTCAAAATCTATTCATTCGGGTTGTCAAGATGCAAACATAAGATTTGGAATGGAGATGGAGAAGTGATTAGTGAAGATTCGGTCCTTGGAGTTAGCGACCCCAATGCCCGACTAATCTGACCAATACTAAGGCCGTTGTTGAAATTGTGGCTAAAACATTTGGACGATGTTCTGCAGGCAAAGTGCTCGATCATTATGCTTATTTCCGGGTGAAGAACTTCTTGAAATTTATTTACGAGTATGGCTAAGGCATTTTGGGCGATACTCTGCAGGCAAAGTGCTCAATCGCCCCATGGCAGCTCAGATTTGAGGGGCCGTCTGAGGCCGTTCCTTGGGCCCTAGCTGCCAGCCGTTGTATGTAATGACCTTAAGAGCGGATACTCACGAGAGGCCGCCGTGAGGCCGGGTAATGATATTTAATAAATATGCCAAAATCGGAACTACAATTCAAAATCACCCAAAACTTTATTAACCACAAATTAAAGAGCCACTAGCGATTCCTTGAAAAAATTCAAAATACTCGAACTCTCCCCGGCTGATTCTCTGAGCTTACTCTGAAACCAAGAATTCACAACATGGTCAATCTTCCAAACCCAAAACCAAAAATCAATCTAAAAACCCATCCAAAAGACGAAGAACCCCTTCCGATAGTGATGAAAATTATGTATCGAATGAGGATGTAAATGTGTGCGCAAATATAGAGGGTCCTAGTGAAGGTGGAAATGAAGCCAATGTTGAGGTTGAGGTTGAGTTTGACCCGAAAGATGACAACTCTCCAAAAGGTCGAGGTGGTGAAAGCGAACTTCAGAAAGGTTGAATAAAGTGGATGGTACCAAAGCAAGTGATTTAGAAGGCACCATTGTTTGGGAAGGTTGAAAGAAGCGAATTATAGCAGTTCACTTACTTTTCGTAAAGTTTCTGGGACTTAGTTAGGCAGGTTTCTGACGTCTTTAGATAGCTTTCTCTTGTTTGCAATCTCGATGGCCCAGTCGTTGAGGGTAAAGATGGTCGGAAATTAAGTTTTGACGAAAAGGACATTAAGAGAGTGTTTAATCTTAAATGTGATGGAGGTTTTCCGTCTTATGAGGAAATTATGTCTTATGACGAAAAGGACTCTAAGGTTGAGGCTTGGCCGGAGTCATTACAAACTTCTTGAATAATGATTTTACTTCTCCCCCGGGTGATAATAGGAATAATATTCTAGGTGTAAAGAACAATTTTTAAATGGTGATGATAAGTTTGCTCTCCGGGTATTTAATGATTGCGAATTTTGCACGTCCTCAAATGACTCTCGCGTTCCGGACTCCCACATGGTTATTCTATATTATCTTAAGCACAATCTTCATGTGAACATTCCGGGCTTAATAGGCAATATCGTTCATGATACGATAAGTCGCCATAGATCTTCATCCTTTCCTCTTGGTATGTTGATATCTTATATTGTGAAAATTTGGGTGATCAGGAAGTGCCTCCCAAACCCATAGGAACCAAAAGTTATAGGAGCCATCATCTTCAATTGGATGTGGAGAGAAGGCATCTACTCACCGGTTGGCAAGCCGGTTTAAACCAATTGAGCGTGGGGTCTTGAAAAGAGGGGTTCCGTTTCCGGTAGTGGTTGCACAGGTTGAGGGAGAGAAAACTCGTGAAAATGTCGAGCCTCAAGTTAAAGTTCATCAAGAGGATGATGATGTAAGAGTGCAGTTGAGTCGCCTTGCTAAGACTTAAGAAGAACAAAGGTTACCTCAGGGGCATAATTAAGTTCTTGACATGTTTTGGCAAGGAGAAGGGGTCGAGTAATGATGCCCTGTCACATCTAGTTCTATCTGACTCCGATCCGGAGGAAGAGCATCACACTCCGTCGCATGCACCACAACCTACCCATAGTCCAAGAGGTACCCCTGTGCTTACCGAGAATTTTGGGTTTGGACCGAGTCGTGAGGAGGGCATGGGATTCTATCCGGGTGGTAGAGGTTGACTTATGATGGAAAGTTCCTACTTTGTTTTGTTTTTACTATGTATTTATGTTATGTGTCTTCCCCATATTGATGTTCACAAAGGAGGAGAATTTCTTATGCTATATATTTTAGGAATTTGTTGTGTTTGTTTATGTTGAATCATGGTTGTTTCATGTTGGATATTAATCATCGTTGAACATTGTTTATCATTACCATTGGAGTGTGTATTGTGTTTATTAGTTGATGATGCTTACTTATCATGATTACATTATCGTTGCGTAAACAAACATGGGAATCTTATGTTGAGAGGAACTTCAGGTATCGTGGTTATATTTTCCTCCTTGGCATAAAATTAATTTTATAAATCAAAGGGAGTTTGTTATTTCCGCGACTTCCTTTAATCACTTATTTTGATTATAACGAATTACATTTAAGCACTAATCGTGTTTCTAAGTGACCTACGGTGAACGTATTGGCATGTTGAAGCGAGTTTGAAGTCGAGAGGCGATGCCATGCACTTGTGAATGTTCCTCAGTGTTCTTAAGGCGTGTGTAAGAAATTCCTCACTTAATTAATTGAATAGGTTGATTAGAGAGACATTTTAATTGATTAAACTATTTAATTTGCTAAAATGTTTTACTTAAAGAATCGGTTTAGCCCAAGCTTCATTCTTTATTGATCCACATTTGAATTATTGCAATCGAGGCTTGAATGACTTTGTGTCGTTTATAGATCGATGTCAGGTCATCAGATTAGAGGGATCGATACAGAATAAATTGAAAGTTAAAATAAGCTTAACTGCTTTATTAGACCCACCATGAAATTAATTCTTTGGCCAGATTACAGTCAAATCGTCGGTGAAATTTTGCTATCGGCCCTGCGGGAAATGATTATGCTAAATATTAGGTTCTGATTTTGTAGCACTGCTCACGCGTTAAATGCTTGATTAAAACCTAACTTTTCGTCAGTTCTTTAATCGATCCTCATTTGTTCTAAAAGCCAACTTTAATCTCTTAATACATTTCTTGTTCGATTAGTTTGTGAGGATTTCATTAGAGCTTATATTTGTTCAAAGCTAGTTCTTACAGGTGTCTTGAAGGTTAATTTGTATGGGCATGAGCGGTCGGTGGATTGTCGAGGTTGCTTGAGGAGATTCTCGAGTGGTTGCTAGAGGCTAGCTAGGTGTTTAATTAATTTGCTTGAGGCGTATTGTGAGTTGCGTGCTTATACGCCACGGTGGTAAACTCACGGGATATAATACTAGCGAGGTTACTTTTAAATCCCGAGGTTGGAAAGCGAGGTGTGATAGGTTTGTCAAAGCTGCGTTATATCGTTGTGTGTCTTCTACATCACTACCTTATTATTAATTTATATCATTGTTGTGCTAGAAATTGATTATAGGTTGATTGTGTATGTAATCATATAATTGTGTGAATTATTTTAAGGTTTAAGTTGAATTGGAATAGTCGATTAGCTTTATTAATTTGGTTAATCTTGTTATAACTATTCACTAGCTTAAAAATCGTAAAAGATTTCAACTTTATACCTTATCCTAATTACTTCCCCCACTCTTGGGATTGCGTATAATTATGACTGCAGCGGCTCCGGGGTCAAATTCAAGTTTGCCCACTTCTTTTGGCGCCCCAGATAGGATAGACACCGATCGCAATCACGAGAGATATGACCCATTTCCAAGCGTGATTCTCCCCGGAAGTCGACCTCACATTACGCTTAGTGTTTGTGGGCTTTCTGCGTAGCCCTTGGCTGCCTCTTCTCGAGGTTGGGCTGATTCCCTACAGTGATCATGTAAGTGAGGCTTGCCGGAAGGTCGCACCGAAGACACCTTTATCCGGGTTGAGCGCGGGTTATACTTGATAGATTCTCAGATACTCGGAGGTTGGATTCGTGGTCATTTGCTTGAATAACTTGATGGCGTATCGTCACGCTAGATTTTCATGTTCGACGATATGGTTGGAAAACCTTATTGACCGTCCTGCAGTAAGTGGCCTCCGTGCTTGAGGCAAAGGCATGCTTCAATGATAGATGTCGTACTCGATTCTGAACATTGTTTCTCACATCCTCTTAGAGCCGTGAATATACGGTGGTATACTTTCGGGAAGAATCGAAATCCACCGCGTTATACCACACTTGAATCGACAGGTTTGTCTATGTTGGAGGCGGGAGGATAGTAATCGCCGGGCGTACACTTGTTTATCTTGTGGTGAAGTCGGTGCACATCGCTAAGTCCCGTTTGGTTTTGGAATTGCGCGTTGGCCGACCGTGTAGAACGAAACTCCCGGATTGCGTTGCTTGTCTACCTCCTCGCGATGGCCATCATACTCCTACGAGGTAGAACACTAACTTGGGCATGAGTGCGGGTCAAAATCACAGTAGGTGGGCGGATATGGCGGGTCCGCGCGGCGTATCTTTTGGTTCCCAATGAAGATATCACGGTACTCTCTTAGGACCCGGATGAGCATAGCCTCGTGCTGCGCCCAGTGTGATGCCTGTTTTGAAGACTTTTTCTTAGAATCCTTACCGTCGAGCGGGATACTCAGGATCTGCGTGCAGCCTTCCCTTAACTTGGGGCTTCTTCCGAGAATATTCAATGTCTGGCTCGTTCCGATCGTAGACCCGTCGAGCCACCGTGAATTGGTGCCACCTCCACCTGCTGCGCTATACACTTGGTTAAGGCCAAATAAAATCCTCGTGCGCTTAGCAAAACCATGTGTCTTTCAGGTCCGGAGGGTGAGCTTCGTGATCGACGCCTCACGGCAGTGAAGCGCGTCGTCCAGAGTAGATTTCGTGTTCAGCTTGATGCAGGCGAGAGAGAATACTTTGTTGACCGTCCTGCGGTAGGTTTAACCACGTTCTTGAGCCGAAGGCCATGACCCTCAAATAATATATATCTGGTGATGCAGTTTTGAATCTGATGCTTACCATAATCCTCTCGACCGCCCAGATATACGGTGTTATCCTCGGAAGGCATCATAAATATGGGTGGGTATGTTTCAGTCTTAGCGCTGAATAGCGCCTTAGCATATTTCCCACGTGTGTAAATGCCTTCCCATTTATAAGCGGCGGTTGGGAATTTCTTGTATCCTAACTTTACTATTTTTTTGTCCCAAATCAATTGCAAAAACGCCCCGCTTTCTTCTCACCAAACCGAACAAAGCTCCTCCCAGAGTTCTAGTTTTCACTCTTCGTCCCGTCGCTCAAATTCTCCCCCTGCGTATACACTTAGCACGATTCTCGTCACAGGATCGGGGCTAAATAATGATGCCCAGCGTGCCATTTGTCCGCCCCAGCTTCCTCTTCTGCTTAATGCTTTGGCCAGAGCGTTGAATCTTGATGAAGAGCTCTACGTGAGGACACAGTGGACTTGAGATCCATTATGATATTCAACTACTCGGTGATGCTTACATGAGACCCTTTGTCTGCAATCTTTCACTCACTCTGGGCGAGGACGCCCAAGTTGTTATGCTGATGGCCAGCCTCGCCCGTCGGATTACTTGTCACGTAGGGGAAGTGTTAATACATGGTATGTGTTGAAAATTCGCGCGAGCACCCCCGATATATGGATATCCATTTTTGGGTTTTTACTCATTTTGTCTTGGCCGGTGTGGCCTGGCCCAGTGCTTCTGACTTCGCTACTCCCAGGGCGCACGAAGGATGGCTTCGCTCTTCGCCGTGAGACGGAGGCAGAAGAGGTTTTGCGAGGCATACCGTCCGTGGTGGAGCCGGACACTGGATGCTTTTTTCTTCTGCGCTTTCAGTGAAGTGCGCCTAAGGTGACCGCTTTTTGGTTTCAAATGGCTGCTTGAAGTCCCGTAGTCTTCTCCTGATGCACTTGAGCATAAGGCGGATCATCTTATACTCCTTGCGGGAGGATAAAATCCCATTGCCCACAGTTTTACGCGATCGCGTATCGCAGAAGGTTACGGGCTCTTTCTATAGCGATGTTGATCTTGGGGCCTTGGAGGCCTTTGAGGGTCTGCTTTTAGTGTGCGGAGCAGCCTGCATTTCCTCCTTGTCAAATGCACTGCGGTTGCCTCGGGACCATCTCCCCCGAATGGTTTGTCAACAACCCAGTAATATTCTTCCCTCACGGTCCATAAGTTTCTGAATTTTTTCTTATAATAGTCTCAGCCCTGCTTGCGGCCAGGTCGTGGCGGCTTGATTCTTCGAGGAAGAAGATGAAGCAATGAGTCCTACTCATGAGAGGTACCTCCACTACAGACTCGCCTCCTTTGTTGAACCGCGTGTTCTCTGATGCTTACGGGTTGCTCGCCATGAGCTCGCCCCCCACTCCGTTGGTGAGCGTCTGTGACTGGACCGCGGGATATTGTTACAGAATCCCCAGTATGGGGACGATTACTCCTCAGAGCGGATGGGCCTTCTCGTCCTCGTCTCCGCCCCCATTTGAGACGGGGCAGTCAGGTGCCCCGACTTGGCTAAGGTCGAGATGCTCTCTTGTGGGCCAGTTGGCCTTTCGCCGCGTTGCAGGCAGGAAGATCGTTGGTGTTAGTTTTCGGCTCCTCAAACTCGCTTCCTCGGTTCACTTAGAGACTCAGAGTCTCGGCATGTAAGGCCGGGGACGTGTCTCACCTGGGATTTGTTCTCTTCGCTCCCCGGAAGAGGATGTGAGTCTCTCTTGGCCAGCCTACATCATGTCTTCTAAGGATGTCGCGAGAGAGGACACCTCCTCACCCATCTCTATGGCATGCAACCATGTAGGCGGTTTGTTCCACTACGCCCTAGGAGATAAGGTACATCTCTTTCGAACTCTCATACATGCTCCGCTTTATTTTCAGCGATCTCTGCGAGATTGCACTGTAGTTCTTTTTGGTTTTCACCCGAATTAGCCACTTGTCTTCTGAGGAGCTCACATCCTCACATGAAGTGGCTAGGAGTGTAGCTGAGGCAGTCAAGCCCCGGAAGGGGAGGCGAAGGCAATTAAGAGGAGAAGGTTGCTTGAGGAGGGTGTCTGCAGTGCCGCCTTAAGAGCACGGCCGATCGCCTTGTGCAGTATAAGAGTTTTGGGGCTAGTATTCGGCGTCTTGTCTTGTGAGAGCCACGTTGGGCGTGTAAGCGAGAGATGGACTTTGTGATGAGGAAAGGGATGTCATTTGTGAATAGGAGGAGTTGAATGTCTTCGTGCCGGCCGAGGGGATGAGATCTTGAGACCACGGCTAGCACTCTTTGGACTAGCGAGGGAAAGCCAGCCGGGCAAAAGGTCTTGGAAGCCACCTTGGAGGGTGCCGGACTGCCCGGCAATTTGGAGGAGCGGTAAAAGCTCTAACGCGGGTTGCGACTTGCCTCTTGGCATTTCTCCGCGCCTGAGAGAGGGACCGTCCGAGGCGGTCTGAGGCTCGGTGGAGGAAGTAGAGGCGGAGGTTTTACACGCGCTCTTTGGGATTCGGTGAGAGATGATGTCTCACCATCAATCCTACAACCCGTGATTTTTAGCTATCCCATTAAATTGAACTTGTGGTGTTTTGAATACTTCATTTTTGTCCTTTTTAATAACATCTTAAATGCTGACACAATAACTACGTTTTTTGGGCTTTTGATTTCTATTTTATTGTTTAGCAGTACTTACTCCTCGTGTTGATTAGGAACAGCCTGCGGACCCTTGGGTTAGTGGGAGGATCTGTTGCTTATGGTTAGGGCCTGCGGCCCAAGAGTTTGTATGCCGATTTGCAGAAACCCTTTTTATTCATAATAATGAAAAATACAAAGTGGGCTTGCACGTACGCTTCAAAACTACTTCTTACGTTCATCCGCGATGTCTTTGAATATGGATGATCCTAGATGATCCTGATCCTGCCCCCGAAGCATTTGCCTAATCGAGTCCATTAGCCAGGTAGCCGAGCTAAACTGCCCGTAGCTTCAATACACCAACCGCGTATCTTCCGCCTTCGGGATGGGATCATTTGCTTAATGTCGGCTCGGCCCGGCTGAATGGGATTGTATAACACCAGCCGGTGGGTACTCACTTCCGCTCTTAGAAGGACTACTTTCATTGTGTTTCACAATTCTGCTTTCTTACGTGTCATGGCTCGATCACACTTACGAGATATAGCGAAATTGAGTAGTAGTCTCCGAGTAGAGCACCATGCCTCCTTCTTTCTTTGTGGGATGCATGGCATCCTTATTACCGCGGCTACGTTGAAGCGCGAGTTTGCTCATAAATTTTCAAAAGCTCTCGATTGGCCATGATCGGCTACTCCGACTTTTTGATGAGCACGTCATCACGTGAATTTCAATGTTCGACCAATACGGGTATAGAGATACTTTGGTGACCATCCTCTGGTAGGATTTAACCACGTCTTCAAGCCTAAGACTGACCCTCAATGATATATGTCGTATTTTGTTCTGAATGCGGTCTTGCCAGCATCCTCTCGGCCGTGAACATACGGTGGTATCCTGCGAGCGATCGAAATCCATACATGTGCCTGCGCTTGCATGTTGATCTACAATGTTAGGTAATGAATGCATGGTATCTGAGCAGGCCTTGTTGATGCGGTGAAGTCCACTCTGGCATCCGCCCGGGTCATTCGTTTTTCGGACGATTACGCGTTGGTAGCCAAGTGGGGAAAGCAAGAGCTCGGTGCATTTCCCCGAGCGGCTTGCACCCCCTCGCGGATACGCTTCCCCGCTACTCCTCGAAAGGTCAGATTCTTTGCCAGGCGGCTTGTGATGCGGAGTCGACACTCTGACCGGTGAACGTCTGGTGGGCCCGTTCTGGCATCTTTTTGGGCTGCCAGCAAAGGTATCCGGTACTCGCTTGAGGACCCGGATGGCGTGGCCTCGTGCTTTGGCCCCGGTGTTGTGCACATCACGAAAACCTTTTTCGGATCATTTCTGGAGCGGGGCAGCTCACAGATCTCCTCGTGCTTCAGCCGCCCGCCGTGGGGGCTATGATGCTTCGAGGTAGAAGCATTCTGATCTGCGGAGCCGGCTCGGCTCCTCGGGATGTGGTTCACTTACCCCATAAAATGCGGGCCACTTATCAGCTTGAGTCGAGGCTAGATAACTGACCGCGTGCCTTAACTACATCTCCCATTGTATCTATAGGTCCCATGCAGGTGTAGAACTTAAAGCTTGAGGTGAATGAGAGATACCGCGCACCAGTGTGTGTAGCCGGCCGGCTATTATGCATTGTAGGCCCGATCTGCCTGGCCATAATGGTGAACTCCGATCCTCACTTAACATTGTGGGTCCAACTCCAGAAGTAGTAACCGTGAGGTTTGAAACTCAGCTGAATTTTTGAATACGCGGTGAACCCCGCCAGCGGAGTGGCCACCGGTCGATCTGCGTCAGAGCTTATTCCGAGCTTTAGATGTCGTCGAAGAGGATGTCCGCTGAGCTCACATGTCCGCCCGGCGTCCTTCCCAGCAGCAAAGTTAGCTGCTCGCGGGGTGATGACGAGAGGATCTACCATGCGAATGCTATTCCTGAAATCGTCTTTCAGGGGAAGGACAAATCTAGGAACTTGTTAGTGCCCTGCGGTTCTGGCGTATGGCATAGGCAGATAGCGATCTCAGATCTCATCGGCTACCCCGGAGATGACATTTACTCTTCCCGATGATGTTCGGAGGTCCCTCAGGATCTGACTTGTCACGATGGGCAGCCAGGTCTGTTGGTCTCATGTCGATATAAATCCTTGGTGGCCATTTGGATGAAATTTCTCTATTTAAATCTTTAGGTGCGGAGAATCGTCGATTATCGTGCTGAGTGATCCGTTTGGTACTTGTAGAACTTGATCATATCGACTGTAGCAGTGCAGGAGGTGTACAAAGTGGATGTGGTAGCCCTTGTCACTCGATTTCCGGGAACATATTCGGTGGGTGTGAGGAGTCGGATACTCGTCTCTTTCGCTTCACCCGCCTCACTACTCATAAATGCATTATCACCACAGGCGTGAAGGCACTCCTACCGGTAGGTGCGTGGGGGTATGCCTGTCGAGGCGCCCGGATCGCGTCGGTGACCGCTCCCGGTACCGGGGGGTTGATGTCGTTTTCCATCTGCCGAACTCTTCCTCGGCCACTTAGCAACCCTCTTCTCTGCCTCCTCGATCCGAATGTATTTGTAGGCCCATTCATTGACCTCCTCCAAGTCCACAGGTACACTCTTGAGGAGTGATTCCTTGAGCTTGCTCAATCATGACCCACCAGCAAAGCCGTCGCCTGACCTTCTAATTAGCCCCGGTATCGGGTTGAACTCCATTTCAAAATCACTCTGGAAGGATGCGATTGGCGATGGACTCCCATTTTGAGGAGTCGTTAGAGAGTGTTAAATGCTTTTTATCTGCCCGAGCGCGCATAAATTCTAGTAAATCGGTTCTTAAGTTCCTCGAAGGATGTAATGCGCCTCTAGCGACGGTTGGCCAACTTTAAATTTGGTGTGGCTAAGGCAGCGGAAAGCCTGAGTAAAACGTGTCAAATTTGGTGAAAAGACATACGGGGCGGAACTCCATGATGTGTTCCTGGGATCCATCTTCCCACGTGAAGACAGTGAGCGTGGGGCTTGACCTGCCCGGCGTGATGGCGCCCGCTATATCGAGGCGGGGAGCGACTCCGCTCCGTGTTGATCCCCAGCGCCAAATGCAATCCCGGCCCGGCTTCGCGCGAGAGAAAACTTTCCACGCCCTTTGTAAGGCTACATTGCGTCCGAGGGAGGAGTGGGGCCCCGACCGTGGGATGTGGCACCGTGGCGGCTTGCTTGCCCGGTTGCGGCTCGTTCGTCTCCGTACCGAGAGTGTGGGTATGAGTTTCCTCCTACCAAAATGCTTGGGCCTGACGATATCTCTTGATATTTTTCCCTCACCGGTTGGGGGCTATTTCATATTTGAAATATTCAATCCTTTAGTAAATACCATGGATTGTCCAGAGCCAAATCTCGGTGGATGTGAATTACCAGCGCCAGACACGGTCCCGAAGTAATAAGTGGTTGGCCCAGTTGGAGATATAGGTGGCGTCGTTATGCGGTGATCATGGGGATCGTCGGAGTTGAGGCCATCGTTTAACATGGAGTTCGCAGTGTTATCCCGTTGTTTCATTGATAACATTTGAAAATGTATGGGTGGTGACTTTCATAATCTGAGTCTCAGCGTAGTCGCTTGATGATGATGATGCAGTGGGTTTTAGGTGTTGGGCAGGATCTGATCTCAGTCAGGAGCTTTTGATCGCTCAAATAGAGTTTCCTTAAAACGAGGACCCCGGTTGCCCAGCAGGAAACACTCAGAGCGGTCAGTGGAGTAACGGATCGAAGAGTTTAGTTTATATAAATAGAGATTTGGGTATCAAAGTGAACTACTTGATTTCGCGCCAAAGGTTTGCTTTTTATAAGTGTCTTTGGAGGCAGTTCTTTCAGATAAAACTTGCCAGTAAAACAAGCTGTGCTTGATTAATGATTAAGCGGCTCGTTATGGACTTAGTAATTAACGACTTAATTACCACATGGTGTGCGGATGATGGTTTTCAATGATCGCCTTTCTACCCAAATGGACACTTACTTAGCCAGCTTAAAGTAGGGAACTACCATTCAGCCCTTGCTTGAGTGGTCGAGGAGTCCGTTGTCGATTCTTGATCTTGGGCTACCTTCGAAGCCCAATCTTGTTAGACGATCAGGATCGGCCAATTAATTATAAGTTATTAGGAAGGCCCGTACGTTGTACAGAGAGTTGTGGGGCGATCGCGTCAATGCTTAGAAACCGCCAGAGGCCGGTACGCGATCATGGAGGCAATGTCTTTTTGAAAAATACTACGTGTAAGCCCGTTTCTTGTTATTTAAATTTTTTTCTTGGCGCCCAAAGTTACATGTGGGTAGAGTATCGGTATGCTGGCTAGCAGAAAGCGATCCATGAACCAAGCGAGTTGGTGTAAATCATATAAATATTTGAGTATATCACACCACATTGATCGAGACCAAATTGCCTTCGTTGGACAAGGAGGAGGTTACGTGTAAGGAGATGTCAATGTCTGATCCCAGCCCATTTGCGGAAGGTGCGTCACCGTGTATGAAAACATAGGGGAGGACCCGGGGGCTCAGAATAGCGAGGGACCTGAAAACAGGTAGGACCCGTAGCGATGGCAGTGAGATCCTTCCCCGGCCCAGGAAGGTCGGGAGATGAGCCCCAGAGCCAAGATGTAGGAGTAAATATGAATAGATAAACTAGAACTAAAAACTTGATGTAAAGAAGAGCGAGATATATAAAAAAGCGCCCGTTGTTCGATTATGCAGGAGGGAAAAAAAGGGCAATATTAATGATTAGAGGGGGTCGGGAGGGAGGCATGCGTCACCATGAGGTCCCGAGGAGGGCTGCGGGAACCTCAGATCAGCCTCCTCGACTTAGCGTGTCTTCTTGGATTGGTGCTCTCCCGAGGCGCGTGAAGTCTTGAAGGACAGTTCGTGTCCTGCGTCGGGCACGTGGGACTGATTCTCCAAGATACCAGCCAGTCTGAGATGCCACCAGATTGGCTCACGTGATACGCACGAGTTTGGCTTTTACTGTGGGGTTAATGGTCCAGTGATGGTCGTTGGACTATATAGCGCCAAATCACTTGCCGGTAGCGAAGGGCTCTCATGCTTAACCCCAGCCAAGAACATCCCTCTCGGTGCGAGAATCCCAGCAGCTTGCGTACCTACGTTGGTGTTTTTACAGCATTATGAATAATATTCTAATAATCTTATGGATACGAGATTGATGATCGCTGCCGGTTGTGTAAATAATAATTAAGCAGTTAGAAAAATATGTTCGATTCTTGAGGGGTAATCAAATAATAGCGATTGGAATAATATGATGAAGACCACGGCATCAGCCAGAATGCCTTTAAAATTGTCCTTGATGGCGAACAAGTCCCGGATTCGGAGTTTTAGAACTTCTAAAATATTGAACTAAGGAAGAAATTTGAGGCGGAAAAAATCCAATGAGATTTTTCTACCTCTTAGTCGACAGAGGAAAAGGGAGGAGAGAGTTTTGCTTCATGAAGTGAATCTTAAAAAGTGAATGAAGCAGGTTTTCTTACTCCCAAAGTAACCTTTATATAGGCGCCCAAAATTCTACTTTTTAAGCTTTGAAAGAAATGTGCTTAAAAACTCTTCCGCTTTCATCCCCATTAGGTTTGATCGAACTGTGAGTTCGGAGACAGCCCTCTTATCCTAAAATCAAGGCATACAAATGTGGAGAAGAGAACATTCGGGAACCACATCCGTTAGCCTATTTTAGTCGAGACATGGGGTGTTTCAAGCTGTGTTGGAATTCGCCCCGATGTTAACTTATACGGAATCTATTTTAAATCCCGGGAAGTTATAATTAAATTATGACTCGAATTTCGTTGTATGTGTGTGACCTCTTAAGTTTGGATTGACAAAGTCATATACTAATAAATATTAACGAACATTATCACGATAGTATAATATGTGATTATGAGCGGATCCTAGTAAGCAATGTAATCCACCCAATTATTCGCATCCAGTATCGCCATCTGAACATTCTCATATAATCGAGCATTATATATGAACTTAAACTTAAATGGTAATCGGTTCTGATCGTTGTTCAGCGAGCATTATTTCAAATATCTCACATTTCAGCGCGCCAGAACGCTCCCCAGCGGCCTGCGTGTGGCGGGCAGTGGCATGTCTGCTTCTATTTGGATGTTGTGTTCCCCGACTGATTTGGAGAATGTATTTGCCAGACCGCCTCTTCCCCCGGCCTTATTTCGTACTCCCAGTTAGCTGACCCGGGAGGAAGACCAGCCTCACCATAGGAGGATAGGAGCCTCATGACAGATTAATCTTACCGCAGGAAGTCGAAGAAGCTTCAAGGGAGAATAGTTAGAGGGAAGGGGCTAGCGAGAATTTGGAGATGGCACGAGGAGACATACGCTTATCTCCCCAAGCAAAGAAAGGAGACCGGTTCCTTGGGGCTAGAGGGTCGGGAAGGGACCTCTTTTGCGCTAAGGAATAGTGGGCAAGGGAAGCGGGAGATTGTAGGAAAAGAACAACATCAGAGATCAGAAGTCCGTGACAGAAGGAGGCTAAAAGCGAGGATCGGTTATGAAAGGGGACCCTTATTATGGCGACCCGCTGAGAGTCGTGCGAAGTTAAGATCGTTAACAGCTATCTGTGGTCGCTGACCGATGGATACAATAATGAATATGGCGTCTTGGCGTTAACAAGACATAACTCTCTGATATTAATCGTGGTGATCCGGCCAACATATCCAATAAAACAACGAACTGATAGAATACAAATCATATGTCTGGCTTCAGATATCTGAGAAATCAATCTGGCATGGGAAGTATGACCCGGACCCAACGATGAAATACAATACAAAGTCACAGAGTACAAATCGACAACAAGGAAATATTCTTTGAGGACTTCTATGCCGCGCCTCGCTTTTTATGAATACCTTGACTCTGTTATCTGAGATCATAGCCGCTCAACATTCATTAGGAACTGGCGTAAGCAGCCAGGAGAGAATAGAGTCGACTATTAAGGCGAGTGAATACAAATACCACAAACGGTCCGATCGCGTATATTAAAAGTACTTATATATATAACGTATGCTATACGTTAGCCAGTTCACCTGATGAATAAGCGTATTCCATGAATCATAGAATCCTCCTATGTGATATCCACATGTACTATCTTGAGGCTTATAACCATTAATAATCGTATTCATTTAAGGAAAAACCGATCACCAATGGCCTTGCGATTTATCAAATAAAGGAATCCGCCTCAGCAAATACTAAGCAGGATAGAGGAATCGCGTCTTGAATATCTGCGTATAGAGTCGCTCCCGAATAATACGTATGAGATCCGCCTCGAATAATCGGATAGGTATCATAGTACTCGGCAATTTCTGTTTTTTGATAGCCATATCGCTTTTGAGCCTCACGAGGTCAGCAGGCTGCACGTAATATCATCTGCTTGACTATAAACAAAGTCATGTGCATTCCATGAATAACCATGGCAATCAGAAACCACCTGCACTTCTTGCTGACCCATGCAGCCTTATGACCACAAGCGACACAAGTACCACCTTGTGCTTGCGTGGCGTATTATGATCGTAACATGAATCATATTAGCAACTATCTAAATAATATAAATCATAATCACACATTTATCTCGTAATATGAATCGTAATCTCAATTATCTCATAATATGCCTCGTAATCTCAATTATTTAAATAAATATGATATAAAGTAAATTTTACACATAATATCAATCGATATCTCAGTTATTTATTAATATGAATCATAATCATACAATAGACATATCGAATAGTACCGAGGCAACCACATGTAAAATATATAACATAATATATATGAAGGGTTACCATTAGTGCGATTTATGCTACGCCTCGGCAAGCCATAATGATAATCTACAGGTAACCCAGCGTATTGGAGTCCGGTGACTCTATTCAAAGAAATTGCCACATTATAACGATTCACTTAGAATAGCCTCTCTTCACCAGTATTTAAACCCGAATATTATACGCGTCTACGTATTTCAATTAACTTTTAATGTCGTATTATCAGAAATTAGTATCTGGCTTACGAAATTAGAAACTAGCACATTCAATTTATCGACTTCATAACTCGATATTTGATAAATGGCTTTATTAGCCCAGCGATAACCATGATGGCATTCAATCAATCCCATGATCGATAAACGACTAATTAACCCATTTATAATCGACGCTGGATTCAAAAACCGATTCTTCTTTCATTTGGAATAACTTTATTTCGAACTTGATATCCTCATGCGATCAACTTGAAGCATCCAAATTATACTCCAAAATAACTATATTAAATTCAACCAATAGCGCTTTTAAATTCCTGATTTCCTCGAAAAAGTCAACAAAAGTCAAAGCACAACCTATTCAGCAATTTCAACGAGAATCGATCCTTTATCAAACTACCATCGCATGAAAATCCAAACATAGGTGATAACTACATACCATTTATATCTTGAAACTGGTCAGCCATCAATACAAAGTCAACATCCCAAATTCATAAATACCCCCAAAGATTCGAGCTTTAACTTGAGAAACAAGCTATAGCTGGAAAATTTAAATAACATATTTTAAAGTTTAATATCAAATTGGAAAAAGTCAACTAAAAGGTCAGCACTCTCCCAGCTGAGAAATCTTCAGATTTGATGCTGCTGCACCGAATATGATGAGGATGATGAGGAGAAAGCGAAATCCTTGGCTTTGTCGGCGAGTTTAAGCAATCGATGAGAGGAAATGGAAGAAAATATCGAAAGGGGAGTACGGTCGGCGAAGAGGGGGAAAGAAGAGGGAATGGATGAGGATGATGAATAGTGTTAGTAGGTGAGACATATTTAGAGGAAAATTAAGTTAGATTCGGTTTTAGGTTAATTTAAACTTTCCGTCTCTTTAAATACCGATAAGCAGTTTGAATGTTTTATTCCAGGCGTATAAATTGCTACTAAATGCAAATGCACTACGTCTGCGGTATAACGATACTATTCCAAAATTATTGTCATCTCAGGGTCCCTTGTAGAAATGTACCGCTGACCATTATATTTGTTGTATTACCATTGCTCGACTTCAAAATTTTTTAATTTACTTTGAAATACTCCACGAGAAACTTATATACTATCAGCCCATGTATTGGTAAAGACAGTTATTACGCTTGTTTGAACTAAACTTGATCGTCGAAGTGTTTTAGTGAAGCTGACGATCCTTGTTTGGGAAGACTTATTTGGATTAAGGTGTATCGGTACTCGACTTGGAGGATTTGTGATAAAGGCTAACTTGTCGAAGCAGACGGATAAATCGTTATACTTATTTATCCATTACTAATAGAAGTGTCAAATGGACCACGACACATCGAGATGATCGTACCCTAAAGTAATTCGGAGAATTAGTACGGTGGATTGGGGCTCCTGTATTGAGCCTTAGGTTCGATTCAAGGTTTGAGTCCGCTATGGGAAAGTAGTCTTTCAAATCGAGCCCGATTCAAGGTTCGTCATACCCTTAGGTAACCGTTGCCCATTTATCACAGTGGTCTAGTTCTTTGACACACTAATGTAGGCATCGTAATAAGCATTATCCGTTCCGTCTGATAGTTGGTAAATTATTCAAAGTATAGTTGTTCTAATAGCGTTGCCTCTGGTCTGAAAGCTTTACCGGTTTAATTAAAAACTGGGTGTAAACACTTTAATGATAAGTAGTCGTTGTGATTAGCAAGCCTTTGGATTTGATGTAATGGGAAGTGCGTTTAATCGAAAAAATAGACGTGGAAAAGGGCCAAAACTAGCCGTTGCAAATAAATGGATGCAGATTAGGTTCTATAAGAGTATGCCTGCTTGGTTAATTATTTTTATCTCTATCGGGCGGATCGAAAGGGCATTTAAAGGCCTTCGATGAATACATTATAAAAAGTATTTTTGGTAGAGATGGTTAGGTTCGCGAGTTTCTTACCATCGACCATGATCGGTAGCCCAAGCCAATGTTTTGCATTTTGAAAACTCTGAAATGGTATTCATTGATTTTCAAAATGCCGCAGAAATACCCCGACATACTTTGTAATCACCGAGGAGCGATGTGAAATAAAATAATTAAAATAAACTTTAATTAGAATTTTTCGAGGAAGTTAAGACCCGATTCTTTCTTGGCTTGGTGGGCACGAAGGTCGCATCTTATGGTTTTGGTATGCATGTGGTAAAGTATCTTATTTTTGGTGTGTGGGCGCGCGAGCTTAATAGAGGCGGTGCCTCTTTTAGTGTCACAGGCACCGCGACTCAATGCAACAATTTTACGTTAGTGAAATATTTATATTACCCTTAAATACAGCGTTGGTCGCGTCGAAATGGTATTTTTGTCACTGCTGTTCAAAGTATAGAAGATTGTAAAAATGAAATTTATTTTGCTCACTTATTTGAAAGTGTAAGTTAGGAAGTTTCGTTAAGGCTGAAATTGTCGTTTATTTAAAAAGTGTATAGTGTTGCACAAAATTGTCGTTTCGTTAAAAAAGGATTCTTATTCGATGTGTATAGTGTTATATAACTTCATGGGATGAGAGCACTAACTAGCTTATTTCTGCTGACCTTTCTTGCTTAATGATCAGGCTTAGCAGGATGAAACTTCTTCTTCGCTCACATCGATGCCACTCACCACCAAATCTAAGCTAACCCAAACAGGTACCGATTATCAAGCAGGCATCCTCAACACCAACAATTCCTCTCAAATTTCACAAACCAATAAACCTCAATAACCCATAACAACACCAAACATACCCAGATCTATACCAGAACACAAAAAGATCACAACTTTTCAGTAAAATAAGCAAAACTACAAAAGATTCTTGAAAAAATACATAATGGATCTGTACGTGATGTCAATAAACTCCTGCGTGAATAATTTGAGAGGTTCCGATGGTCCTCCTTTAGATGTTATTGGCCATTCAATTAGCTCAAAAGATTTTACAGATGCAGGTACAGCAAGTCAAAATAATGATAAGTTGCATCCACTGGGATTGTTGATGTCTGAACTTGAGAACTTATCAAGGACTTCAACAATTGAATATTCCCATCAGCAGAGAGTCAAGTTTCAAATCACATGGGTGGTGGAAAGTCTCCGTTTTGGAGAGAAATGGCTGACTCAGTTCATGCATCTGAGTCATGGCCTGAGAGTTTTTAGAAGAAATTCACTTTTTTGAGCCAATTAGATACAGGATGCTTATGATTTCTCGTCATTTTACATCGTGGGGATTTAGGGGTAGGGGGTGGGGTGGAGGCGGGTAGGATGGGGGGTGGGGGTGGGGGGGTGTGAGGTAAAGGGGTGAGGGGTGGGGGGTGGAGGCAGGTAGAGATGGGGGGGATGGACAACACTATACACAGGAATAGTAAGCTTAGAATAGTAAGCTTTTTTTAATGAAATGACGATTTTAGCTCTTAATGAAGCTTACAGCTGTATCTTTGCCAGATAGAGCGCGAGAAATAATTAAATGTCATCGCACGGCTTGCAATATTTATTTGGGGGTGTACTCTTAATTTCGGGGTAGAGCGGCCAACATCTGTTTTTAGTGAAATGATAATTTTCTTGGCCAATGAAACTTCTGCTTCTGCGAGCACCGAATAGAGGAGGGGGCAAAATAATTAAATTTAAACGCACTCTTTAGTGTTAGGGACGAAATAGTTATTTCTTGTTATTTCGATGTGTATTTTAAAGGGTAATATGATCGTTTATTGTGAAATTGGGTGTATGGGAGTCGGGGGGGTGTCTGAGACGGCTAAAAAAGTATAGAGAACAGGATTCGAGGGGTGTGCAGAATAGCTAAAAATAATCTGGTATTTTTCATTGTGGCCTTCTTTTCCTATTCGATTTAAAGGGATCGTTAAAATATAGATTAAATTGAATCAATATAACCACTAACAATGATCAAATGTGTATTGGTGTTATTAACGGTGACCAAATTGACAACTAACTAATGTTTAATTAAATCAAATGAATATTCAATTTTTAAATCACAGATAGTCCTCTCTCTATAAATAGTGAAAATTATTTCTTTCATTTCTCATAACAATTTCTATTCAGTCTCAAATCCATCCATTACAATTCTAAACATTTTTAATATATTCTTGGTCTTGGTCTCTTGGATAGAGAATTGAAATACAATCTTACATTGCTTTGGATCCAGCCTCAAATTGTGGGCTAGATTGTTGTATTCATCAATATTAGTATAATACCCTGTTTTAGAGTCGTGATACTCTATCTATTTGTTTAATTGTATTTGAAATTTGAATTATAACTATGATCTCCTAGTTTCTTATTTTTTTTCATTTTATCAATGACAAAAAAAAAAGTAACTCTCTTAATTTGGTTACTAGTAGTCAAGATGAAAATGCTAGTACTAGAAAAATCAAATGATTTTGTGAATTTAGAATTAAGATGCATAACATATAGATGTTCTACCCCAAAATATCCTACAATTTCAAGATTCCAATTCTTAAGTTAGCACTAGTGTTAAGACACCTACGATTAATATGAGGGAAAAAACTTCCTGAATTTGACAATATTTTTTGGGCCAAACGTTGAAAACATTTGGCAACTTTCATGAAATGTAGCAAAATATTAGTGCCGGGGGAAAACAAGAACCGATCGGATCATTTATTTAAGCACTTGAGTTAGTTGAGTAGACACGGGATAAATAAGGATAATAGTTTAGATGATGGATAGCAAAGCTGGCTACAGTTCTATTTTCAATAACATGCATTATATGTTGGAGATAATAATACAGAAGGAGATCAGATGAACAACATATAGAGATGTTCTCCCCCAAATATCATAAGCAAACTGAAGGATTTATTGATAATACTACAACACCAATTCAACAAGTTTCATAAACTACACCTTGCGTAAGATGAAGTGAGCTCCATGCTGAGGGTGAAGGTTTAGCATGTTGTAAGGAGCGTGAGCATAAGATGGCGAGAGCTCGAAAGAGAATCGCTGTAAAATCGTCGCCAATGCCATTTTTGCTTCCAGCAATGCAAAGTTTTGGCCAATGCAAATCCGAGGCCCTGCACTGAAAGCGAAAAATGATCCATTTCCTTTTGTAGCTTTCAACACTCCTTCACTAAATCTCTCTGGATTGAACTCTTTCGCATCCGCTCCCCATAGTTCGAGATCATGATGCAACAACATGAATGGCAGATGGATATGCACTCCTGCTGGAAGAGTAAGGTTTCCCAATTTCATTTCTTTAGCAGTTCTCCTGTCAATACCCGGCGCTGGTGGGTACAACCTTAAGACCTCGTAAAGAATCATAGTCACCTGAAACCAGGGGCGAAGGCAGCAATAAATTATATTGTATGCCAAGTATATAAAAAAAATTACATTGGTCTAGTTAAGGAGAAAAATTATAAGTCAGGGTAGGACAATAATAAAAATTTACAAAATTCTAAAAAAACATATAGCATAAATATGTCATTTTCTAAAAATTTAATGTTAAAATTAACATTTTAAAATGTTTGAGGCGGGCCAAGGCATACCTTGGCCCGTGAATAGCTCCGCCCTTGCCTGAAACCCGAACAAATATAATCAGGAATGTTCTCAGTTGAAGTATAACGAGGATGATTTGACTCGCTTATGTTTGGCTCGTTATCACACCAATACACATAGGTCACATGATCATGTTTGGCTTGTTAACAATCCTATACATCTAGACAGCTAGGCATGTGTGTCACATATAATTAGATTTTAAAAAACTCACAATTTTGAGTTGATTCAAGTCTTCAAATCCTGGTTTCTCATAGCCAAATTTTTGCACAACCTCTTCCCTGGCTCTCTCCTGCCACTCAGGATGTTTGCCCAATAATACCATAGTCCACACAAGCAATGTTGACGTTGTTTCCTGGCCTGCAAAATAAAACAGTTTGCACTCTTGGATGATTTCATGGATGCTCATTGCAGAACTTTTATTCCTTCGATCTTCAATTGGTTTCAAGTTAGGTTCCAGTAAGATGCCTAATAAGTCATCAATTCTGGCCTCCCCTACTTTCATGGCCTTAATCCTTTTATTGATAACATCTGTGATTGAAACATCAATTTTCTTGGCAATTTCCTTAATTCGTCTATTCATCTTAGTCGGCAAAAACCTGTAAAAAGAGTTTGTCATGTGACATACATGTATTCCATCAAACTAGCTAAACACACGACGGGCTGAGGAAGGATCAAATATAGAGACGAGCCAATGGCTAGGTTACCTCATTCCAGGGATATAAAGAGACCTGAACGCTACGACAATGAGTTCGGTCTGTTCCCTTAGCAGTTCAAATATCTTTCTCCCTTCTACATAATTGCTGCCAAATGCTGTTCTTGAAATGGCATCAGCCGTCAACTTTTGGAGATGAGGCCAAACATCCAACTCACAAACTCCTTTTGATGAAGCAACTAAATTTTCCCATTTATTTAATGTGTCCATACAACTCAGATAAAATGCAGGCAGCATGAGCTATTCAAAAGAAAATGACCCAAAAAAAACATTGTCAGCAGTGATTAGGAACAACCATGATGATATTTGTAATCAATAATTTACAAAATAAATATGTTGCAGATTGTTTGCTAAATACTATTCCCTCCATCCCATAAAGATTATTTAATTTTGACTTTTTCAAAAATTTAAAAGATAACTAGCTAAAGTGGATCTACCTCAAAAAATACGTACAAAAGTTGATCAAATGAAACAAGTTATGAAAAATAAAAAAAGTGTGAAAGTGGACAATCTTCATGAGAAGGAGAGAGTATGTATTACCTCGTTTTAGTCACACTAGCTAGTTCATCTTACCTCACATTAAAAGATTACTAAACTTTTTATGATCGAAATTTAACAAAACTTTTTAATCTTGATTAGCGTGAAATTTTTTGAATTAAAATGATTAGCACAATAATAAAGTATATTGAAAATCTTAGATATTAACCTCATTTTCTCCAAATAAATATTATTTGAGTTAAAAAGTGAAAAAATGAATTATTAAAATTCAAAATTTGACAATCTTTTAGGAACAGAGGAATTACAATTTAAACCGAACCCGAGGGGGCAGAGGTATGTACTTTCAATTTCTCCATATGGAATGCTGGATTGAGTAGTTTTCTCTGCTTGGCCCATTTATCTCCCTCATAGTTTAAAATTCCAGAAAACAAATATTTACTCTGCGGATGAGGTTCAGGCTTAGGATACTGATAATTCTTTGACAAGACTTCCTTTATAAGTTGAGGATCCATAATGAACACTTTTAGTGTTGGACCTACCCATTGGAAGGTCTTGATGCCTGTAACAAGTGAAGAGTGCCAATTTCACCATCAACATACAAATCTATATTTCCACATAAAGGCACAACATAAGGCTTGTAAGAGACCCTAATTTGAGCCGAAACACACCAGCTGCAGCAACACTTGTGACAACGTTTTTGATGCGCCAAGTTGTTCGTACAAATAGGGTAAGGTGTGGGAAGGTACAGATCTTTTAGAAATTTTCTTGACAGTTTGAAGAATGCATCGATGAAGCGGGGAGAATTTATATATAAATTGAATCGAGTTAATCTGAAATATTATATCTTCACTACATCTTGCGTCGTATAAGAAAGTAGATCATTACATTTAATTTATTCCATCAATCATTGACTTCATAAGATTTTCAAGATGAAAATAGTGTTAGAACCAAATAGATGTTTCTAGATGAAGCAAACCTCTCAAGGTTCACTAGGATTCAACTCATTCAAAATCCCCTGAAATCTATGTATTGAGTTAGAATTGAATGAGCAGTAATTGCCTGAGAATAGTGCCGAAGTTAATTAAAGTGAAGTCTTGAGTGTGGAAGTTGCGTTGGTGCACTAACAGTACTTAGAGTTACATAATTATTCCATAAATAGTCATTCTCTTTATTGTCCATATCTAAATAGAATTCATTTTCTTAATAATTTTTCAAACTTGAATTTTGACTTTGAATCACTTTTTAACTATTGATAGGTAACATCAATGAGCAAAAGAGAAAAAAGGGCGAATAATGTAAGAAAGATGAAAATAAGTTACTAAATGCATTTCCATGAATTGGCATTAATGCTCTGCTAATAATTAACGATGGAACAAACACAAGGACTATTTGTGCAACATTTATGTAATTCTAAGAAGTGTTAGTGTACTAACGTAAACTTCAGGAGTAAGTCTTGCTTTTTGGCAAACTCCCGGGATTATCTCCCAATGAACACAACTATCTTAAAGACTAAAAGGCAATATTGGAAATAGCTAACTAAGAACATGTAAGCTTGTATCATCACTAGAGATTTTCATGTCTAATTGTTACTCCTATGTATTTACTCGCATGCAACTATGCAAGTGAATTGACGTTTTTATCTTTCGAAATTCAACCATAATTAAATATAACTGAAATATGTACAAGAGACTGTATATGGTCAAAATTTCAAGACTCATTGATGCCAAAGGAGATGAAAACTAACCATATTTTTGTACAAGTTGATAGGTATAGGGCACTGATCTTGGTAGTATATCATCGGAAAGATTAAGGGGCTTAGAATTTGCTTCTTGAATGGCCTTAGTCATCTCCTTCAAGTCACCATGAAGTAGTTTGTAAGAGTTTCCATTAA
Organism: Lithospermum erythrorhizon; assembly: GCA_019722365.1. Lineage (NCBI taxonomy): Eukaryota > Viridiplantae > Streptophyta > Magnoliopsida > Boraginales > Boraginaceae > Lithospermum > Lithospermum erythrorhizon. Next base: position 60,072 of record JADFUC010002325.1, read on the forward strand.
AACCTTGAGCTCTCAGGATCTTCTCCAACTTCTTAGGCCTCAACCATACCCACTTTATTATTCTCCATGTATATATCACAACAATAACTGCACAAATAATCGGAATGATAATATATATTTCCATTCTATATCTCTGAATTCAACTACACCTTTAAGCTGAAATGACGTTATATATATATATATATATATATGAAAATATTGTTAAATATATTTTAACTTTATTTTTAATTTATACTTTAACATATATTTTAAGGATACATATTAAAAAAATCGATATATATATAGGACCACCCAGAAGTATTAAGTATTATTGCACATATAATACTAAAATTAGATTTATACGAGGTAGAAAATACTTCATCTATCTTAAAATGATAATGATAGTTTTGGAGAAAATTTATGTAGTATTATTTTTACTTGATCATTAATTTTTTTTTAAACTTTTAATTATATTTAGAGGCTATTCTATAGGATAAGATGATAATTACAGCATTTTAATCTAAATAAAAAAAATCTCTATAATAAATATCACTAATTACATTCTATTTTGTAATAGAATCCTTTAATACAATCCTACCAACCCCCTCTTAATTACTTTCTTTTTCGTAATAAAATCTTACCAATAAATGTAACTTTTCAAACTGATTTATATTTCTTTAGTACAATATCTTAAAAGTTATATTGATGAATATAGTATACCGTTGTTATCCGATAAATGATATTTCATTCTAAATTATCCTCATTACTTAAAAGACATATGATATATCATAAAGTAAAATAAGATATATATCATTATTACTCTGCAAATGAGGTGTTAAAGTTGAGTAGAGTAGGTGAGAACTTTGTATTGAGGTCATGAATTCGATTTTCACTGCCAGCTTTGGTCGAGTCACGTCGCGGCTTTAGTGTGATTGCGGCGTGGTTTGCAGAATGCTACGTTAATTAGGAATGCAGGTGCGTCTTCTGCAGTGGCGGTTGCATTCCCCGTTACAAAATATATATATACCATTCTTATGTTAAAAGAAAGCAACAAATAAAAAAAAATTATATAATGAGGCATATTAATGTATTTCTTGACCCCTTAATCATACTATATTACATTAACTGACATTATAAAATATTACGCATTATATTTATTACAACATAACATATCCATAGAAACAAAACAATGGTATCTTGCAGCAAGGTGGCTTAGTGGTGGAGTAGGTGAGGCATGGCCCAGAAAGGTCATGAGTTCGATTCTCACTACCCAGCTTGAGCTTTCTTGTCCCGGCTTTGTCGCGCGGGGCTTCGCAGTGTGGTTTACTGGGCCCGGCGTAAGTTTTCTTGTTGTTAATCCACACGAGATTTACCAGTCTTGCGCTCGAAAGAGTAGCGAAATTTAAAGTTATAAAGATTAAAAATGGTATCGTGCACAATTAGGCATTACCGTTCTTATTCTTATATATGTAATTTCATAAACTAAATCGAAACTTGATTATCACAAAAATTATGTTAAAGAAGTAAAAATAACAAATATCAAAATAGTATAAAATAAGGCATATTTTGATATTTCTTTACTGATTAATCATACCATATTACACTAGATAATGAGATTATAAAATATTATACATTATTCTAATACCATATATTTGATACTCGCTGAGAGATAACATTAGACTAGGACATATGGTATTTTAGAAACTAAATGAATCAAATATCACAATACTATGTAAACAAACAATAAATCTCAAAACCAATTATAAAATAAAGCATCTTGTATTTGTAACGTCCATACAGGTCGACATACGAGTGAAATCATTATAATCCAGGAACACCGAATCACCAAGCAGATGGGCATTTCGGTTTAAAACTACTCGTTTCCTTGAAAATAAGATTGCATATAATATTTCAAAAATAATCACGATTTAAAAAACTTTACAATCAAATCGGGTGAATCCCAACCAACCCAGAGCTCCGTATATATATCACTACGTATAAAATAAGCGATATCTTAGCGAGGCTACAAAAGATAGTAAATGCTTGTACTCGAATACAAAATGACAGCTAGCGAAATAATTTAAGAAGGTTTCAAAGGAAAATACAACCAATCAAAGCAGGTTGACAACCGCGTCAAATCGGTTGTGAGGATCTCTACCCATGAAGTCTTTCACAGCAGCTCGAGCAAAACTCTCCAAACGGCCTCTTGGCTCAGCGCCTTGTCGGCACAGCGCAATGAAATGCCTCTGATGCGAAAGGGGTGTAAGCGCGCGAAGCAGTGGAAACTTAACAGGGGTAGACTTGCCGTCTGAGGCAGTCAATCGATAATATAATAGTCAAAATATGAATAAAATAGATATATCGAGGACTACTAAGGTCATACAACGTGATTCCACGAGCCTCGGACGTCATACATGAAGATAAAATAGTAGGTTTCGGTAAGCACATAATTCAGAGAAATCAAAGAGACTTCAGCAGCGACTAAAACTCACGAGTCGTCGAGCCTCACACATCTACCGTATCTCGCGTTATACCAACCTACAATGCGCGTATCTTCAGTAGTCTACTGCGGGAATGGACTGTCGATAATCACCCAGCTTATACGCGTTATAAGGCCAAAACGCTTATACACAAAGTATAAAACACGCATGACTTACACAAAGTATAAAATGGCGCTCTTATACGCTAAGTATTATAAGGCACGCGGCTGCCTCTGGCTAAGTATAAGGCACGCATGGCTATACACACTAAGTATAAGGCCCGATATCGTCGCGTATCGCGGAGGAAGTCAGCTGTACTGTCACATCCCAGCGTAGGTGAATCCATTAATTCGAGTCACTACCGATAACGAACTACTGCAATCCCCGAAGCAGTATCAGCGCGCGGCTAAAGCGTCGCAATCGTAAAGTCAAACACAATCGTAGAAGCCAGGCCAAAATCATAAGTGCGAAATGAGGCCACGGAACTTCGAGAAATATAAGTTGGGAGTTTGAGCTATTCTTTACCTCAGCCCGATCTTCAGCGCCGCGAGAATATAATGTACTTGATCATATCGTGGCTCACTTGCAAATGAATCGCACGTAATCATCTGACAATTACATGTAAATCATTATAACGTAATCATAACGATAACATGTTCACAAAATTTAAAATGAATACGTAAATTAACTTGCGAGTATGAGATAGAAATGCTACTTTCTATTATTTACCCTGAAACCTCTCACTTGAACGTCAGCAGTGCTTGCCACTTTCATGATCGGCGCCTAATAGCTTGTGAGAAAGTATAATCCAAGACCTACTACTTATCACAGAAGTTCTAGAAGATACATAACGACTCTTAGGGGAATATCTCTACTTGATCTAACGTAGCGGATAATTGTCGAATTATAATCTCGTAGACTGACCCAATCGATCCCATTAAAAATTTATTTTATTACTTAATCATTACAAATCAACTTATAAGTCATTTAATTGTCGGCCCAGTCGCAATTAACAGCTATCTTTCGAAATGTAAATTCTATTTCAGCTTGGAGATTAACACTTTTACCAACCTTATTCCGCTTTAATCAATTTTAAATCACCGATTTAATATCATGATAGCTATAATAAGGTCTGACATAACCTCTACGCATTTAAAGTGCTTAGAAAAATATAGACATAAAAGTCAACCGAAAACATAAAAATCAACGAACCGTAACATCCTGTGATCTACAAATTGCAATTAATCGGCTTGCCATAAAACCAGCGCCCATAACTTGACTAAGATTAAATCATAAATTGAATTATAGAAAAAAGTCAACTAAAAGTCAACTATGTCAAAACCCAAGAAATATCTCAAGGCGAACTTTCGTACGCCCAACTTCGAAGAGAATGATGGGGAAAACGATATTATAAAGCGTCTTGAGTTTGAGGCGGCAATCGAAGAGAAATGGAAGAAAAATTTTTCAAAGGGGGAGGGAGTAAATCTGAAGCCTATGAGGAGATGAGGGAAGATAGTAGAATTTTTGAACCGTGATGTGGAGGATAAGTATCAGAGATATTTAAAAAACTTCGAGTCTGGATTGGTTTCGGTTAATTTATAAACATCGTACTTAAATCTCCCAGCGAACCCGATTCCCAAAGATAAAATTTTCCATGGCAAAAGCTTCACTAAATTATAAATGTAACTTCATTTCAAATTTTTACGAAATAATATTATCATCAAAGTATTTATATTTATCCCCAGGGTCAGCGTAGAAATAGAAAATTAAAGTTTTTTTTTTTCGTAGCGGAGTTGTCTAATCTACCCACCCTAATAAAATTTCGACCTTGAAATTTAACAACCCAACAACCATGAACATATAATAACACAAAAACAAATACCCATTACAAAAGCAAAGTAATCTTAGCTAAATACCCTTCGAAAATTTGCGGAGTAGCAGTTCTCATCTGTGCCGCTCCCAGTAAGCCTCACTACACACCACTTGTTGATTCCTCCACTTTGGGACTTTCACTTAAGACTCTTTGTCTTTACTCCCTCAAAACACTTCTCTTTTAAAATTGAAATCTCCATGATGCTCTGGCTTGTGAGGTCTCGCCAGGCTCCTTTGGGAGGTGGCTAAGAATATCTGCGGTCGTCGGGGATATGCTTCCTCAAACGGGACACATGGAACCACGTTATAGATCCTATCTAGCTTCGGAGGCAACGCCCGGCCAGGTAAGCCACGGGCAGCTGCCACGAGGATGCCAGTGGTCAATATAACGAGGGGCTGACTTCCGCTCACTCGAGCAGCGTCGAACCGGCACCGAGCGACGAGTCTGCTACTGCTGATGATGCGCATACTTAACACGCATCTGAGGCGTCTCAGTCTTCTTTGAATCGGCTTTGATCATTTCTCTTGAACTTCTCGGCAATTCGGAACCGTGGGCTTTCCTGCCGTTCAATGAGCCGGATGCGGCAATACTCCGCTGTCTGATGCCTCCAGGTGCGTACCGATGCAGCATGGGAGAATTTGTTGTTGTAAGGCGGAGCTACATCTTGGGCGGCTCGTCGTCCCGATTCCCGGAGGATTGAACCACGAAGCTCGGAGCATATCTCCACGATGTCACATGCTCGTCCTGCCAGTTGCCCGTACGTGGGGATGAAGATGTGCCTCGGCTTCAGAAACACAGTCCCAGAGTGCCTCACGGGGAAACCCCTCCGGGAACCTCGAAGTGAATCCCCAGCGTCGCGGTCGCGAAATAATCGACAGGAACGTGCGACTTCCTTGTCGATCCTTAAATCTTGTTAATCTACCGAGGCCCGATACGCCAGGTCGATGGGTAGGAAATGGTAGGCCGATAACATCATGATCATCAAATCCCGTCGTATGGCGCCCGGCGTCCTAGGAATCCCAAACCGAAGTCCATGGTGATGTTCTCCGTGTCATTTCGGGAATAGGAAGAGTGCGCAAACCCATGAGGATAATACATGCTCGGCATACTTTCTTTGTCGAGCCCAATGACTTTGCCCTGAACTCACGAGATCTCTTACGTTTCCACGGCCGCGATACGTCGACCTCGAGTCACGATACATGCTGTGCTACAGGGTATGCGCTATAGGAAGTATTATGGGCCTCGTCGAGAATCTCCGCCTTTCGGCTCATCGAGATACTTGTACCTGTCTGCCCGTTCATCGCCGAGGCCCAGCTACCGTCAGCGCGTGAAATGCGATCCATTTCGCTCCTACCAGCATCCTGATGATGGCACAGCAGTCTCTGCGTCATTTCAGCTGCCGATGAAATCGACTCGGTGTTTGTCTACGGGTCCTTTAATTTTCTCTTTCTATTTCGGTAGCATTGACTCTTACGTTTTGCCTTCCCACAGGTGGTACTCGATAGTCAAGTCATAATCAGCGATGAACTCGTCGCCGCCATAACGCCTCGAATTCAAATGGCTTTCTGCGTCGGTAGATACTTGAACTCTTATGATCGGTAAAAATAAAGCATTTAACTCCATCTGAGATAGTGTCTCCACAATTTCAATTCAAAGACTATCCGCCGTTAGCGCTGAAGATCATGGGTAGGATAGTTAGCCGCAAGTGATTCCATTGTCGAGAGCATGAAGCGATCAATCCCATTCTGCGTGAGCGGCGCCCCGATCACGTCTGCGAGCATCGGCTATAAATCACGCGTAGCCACCGAGAACCCGAGGGCGGTATCGCGGCTGGGCAGTCAGCTTCCGGCTAATACCACAGAAAGCGATCCCTCATGATAAATGCGTCCCAGATCATGAGGAACCCACTTTTTTTTTGAAGATTGACACAGTCGATAGGCGTCGCGATCAAGGAAAGTCGCTGATGAATCTCTGTAATAACCCGGTAACCCCGAAACTCTAACCTCGATCGCTCGTGGGGCTCCCAATTCCACGGCCTACTTTATGTGGATGGCAATGCCGCCATGAAATCAAATGACCGAGGTGTACTTTGTGACGGAACTCACGTTGGAAAACTTGGCATACAAGCTGGTCTTTGTCTCAGGTCCTCAACCTGATACGCAAATGCCTACCGTATTTCCTCACTCCCCTGCAGAATATGTCGAATATCGTCAGTAGATACGACCTTGGCTTCATCCGAATCTCGGCTTGGTTCATGAATCCGTAAGGCGCGGTGCGTTGTTCATTGATCGAATGGCATCGGCTATATACTCGTAATGCCCGCTTAACGAGATGTCGGAAAGCGATTTGAATATCCTCCCTTTGATCTCGGCGATGATAACGGTCATGAAATCCCGTCTTCGAGAACACATGGCATCCTTGGTGATCAAGCAAATCGTCAGTGCAGGCGTGGGTATCGGGTTAGCAATAATTCGACTTTTATTATTTATAGTCGATGCAGCGACTCGTCGAACCAAATCCTTACTTTTCCTGGCTTAATATTTGAGTGCTTGCTTTGGAGATACGAACCCGGTCGATGAACACTCTTGTCATGACTCGCATGTTGGTCATGATTCTATGACTCGGCTAGAATCATCATCGATTGGAAGAGAGGGTAGTGCGGTACTGGAATAACCTGATATAAATTCGTCTCCGCACTACGCGGTAAGTCACCGGGAAAAACATCACGAACTCTACAACAATGCGCGTCACTGCAATACGCCTGTACCTCGAATAAAACCCACGTACGGGGAGCAACCTTTCGAATCAATCGAGCTTTCGGCTAGCGTCTGAAACTCGAGAAGGCAAAATCTTTGCATGCCGCCGAAGCGGGATATGCAGTCTCGAACCCACAGTAATCTCGCTTCCGATGTGATCAATAACGGCGTGATGTTTCCCCAGGCAATCCGTACCCAGAATAAAGGTCAAAATCGAGAAAGCTCGAATGAGTAAATGTGGGCAAACAAGCCCGGCCATGGCTGACCTCCCCTACGAGTGTGTCGTAATCTCGAAATTAGACAGGCCCAATGTATGGCTTGTCTGAATAAAGGCGGGAATAAAACTACGAGAAAGCAAAGAATCACGTAGCTCGAGAATCAGCAAGCTTACCACGGCACCGATATCATGCGAAATAATGTACTTGTCGCAGCTGCAGGAGTATCGCGTACTCACGATGAGTACTTGGCGTGAATAAAGCCTCAATGACTCCTTCATTTCTTACCAGCAGCTCCTCACGAGGTACTCGGCTCCGTATCCCGGCCTCCATGACGGCTGAATGTCACACTTTGACTCACGATGCTTGGCACAAATGAGGCGGGCGGTCTTTGATCTTAACTCCCCTACTGGAAATTTGGGGGGCAGCTCGCCGTCGAGAGAAATGTCTGCTTTGGCGTCGATAACATAAGACCGCCTACCATATGCCCGATCCCTCGCGCGACCCGTCGACATGACGGTAGCAGCGGATACCTCTGCGGACCCCGGATCTCATGGCGCCCGCGTGAAAGAAGAGGCGGTGGCGTGACCAGGCGGAAGCGTCGAATGCGAAGTGACTACGCGGGACAACTCTGTTGGTCCGTCCTCCTCTGAACTTTCTGAAGTAGAAGGTCTACTTAGGAATAGAAGATACCGAGTCAGCTCCTCATGATCGGCTCATACAGGCTGCACTTGACTCCAGTTTCATCTTGAGAGATCGTTCTGGCAATGGAAACTAGTAAAATCCGTGGTGAGATGCGTGGCGTGTCTCACGTCGACGTCCACGAATCTAGTGATCCTCTTGCTTTCTACGGATAAGCTTGTCGGAAGTAGTCAGCCTTGAATCATTGAATTGTCTACCATCGCCTCAGCCCGGCCTCGAACCTATGTCGTAGGAAATCGGATCTGCCAGAAAGCGCCATTTGGGTCTCGAAGCAATAATTCTCTCCGGAAGAGCTCAGCAAATCGCTCCGGGGCACGCGAAGGCACTCTCCCAGCTACATGATCGAGAGCCTTTCGAGGTTCTCCGCGATCCACGGGCGCCCCGTGAAGTCTACTCGTAGCAAACTTCACTACCATCTATGCCAATCCTGTGTCGGCTCAAAAATCGACTTACGTATCGGGATGAACTTCGATACCTGCTCACGGCGAACCCCTGCGGCTTGAATCCCTCTTGAAGCCGTCCAAGCAATGCTGCTGCGATTGACCCCTGTTGCCCACTTTGAGCGTGTAGCTTCTGCAGTGCCGCCGACTTTCCGCCAGCATCTTTCTGAAGGCTGCGCTCGGACCTGTTCGCCCATCTTCATCGATTATACCACACCCATTTCGGCTCGCCAGAGCACACCACGGGCGCCTACCGACTGCACCGCCACCGAACTGCGGGTGGCGTCACCGACGGTCTACTTTCGATAAAAAGAAAAAGACTGTGATTTTACAAAAGACACCGCTGCGGCGACAAAGGAAAAAGCAAGTCGACCTGTGACATGCGGATAACCCAAAATGTCTGAAGCTTTTTTCAAGCTACGATAGCGAAAATTAGCGGGTTATTTAAAAGCTGAAGTCAGATTCGGTTTGATTAATTTCTCACATAAATTAGCAGAAATCCTCAGCCGAACCCAATTCCAAAAGATAAAATTTTCCATGGCAAAAACTACTAAATTATAAATGTAGCTTCATTTCCAAAATTTCTGAAATAATATTATCATCGAAATTATTTATACTATCCACAGGGTCCATGCCCGACGAAAATTAAATTTTTTTTTTTAAATGCTTAGTTGTCTGATATTAAGGTGTTTAACACTAATTAATCACGCCATATTATATTAGACAATGAGATTATAAACTGTAGACATTGTATTCATTCGATATAGCATGCAATGGAAACAAAAGCAATGGTATTCATTGCTACTTCATTATTCTTATTTAAAATATATGTTATTTAGAAACTAAATTCATACAATATCACAATACTATGTTAACGAAACAAAAAATATAAAAGACAATTATAAAATAAAGCATATTAAGGAAAAGAAGGAAATAAATTTGAATTTTGAATATAATAGGATCTAAAATCAAGCTTATAATAGGAAAGGAAAGGAAAAGGAAAAAGAGCAAAACATGGCACGAAATCCAAATGCATTTAATTGCATGCTATTTTCATAGAACTTTTTTAAAAAAAATTAACAAGTGATCTCCCCTATTTTGTCCTTATTGAATATCAACCATAGGATCAAAAGTAATAATTCAATGATCAAAATTATAGTAAGTACCATGTAAACACACTAAAGTAAACCTCCAATAATTTTCTCGCTTAGTGACCCATTAGTATGAATATACTATATAAAATTGGAGGAATCAGTAATAGGATAATGATTAGTTTATTTTGGACGAGGTTAAACATTCTATATTTTCTGATTATTAGAATAATGAAATAAATTAAAAATAATTTATTGCACTACTTATACTGATTTTTATCTAATGTTGTTTAATTTGAAACAGGGCGTACCCTAGCCATGGCCACCGGCAGGCCTAATTTTAAAAATTGTATATTTATCTGTCTTTTCCTTATATTAAAAGTTATACATTTTATTATTTGGGTGAATCAAAGTTTGTAAAAAATATTATGAGGAACTTAATAATTTATTTTACTCAAATCTCACTAACCGTATCAAATTTTAGTTCTTGTACCTCCTCTAATTTGAAAATAGTCTATTTGCTAACCTAGGTATCATTGTGTATCAACCCATCTTCCTTTGAGCAGGCGGAGCGGCTTGGTGGGAAGTATGCTAGTTTTTTTTTAATCAATGATGTGAGTTTCGAATCCGAGCTTTATAGTTACTTATGCATGAAATCTTTTGATAAGTAATGTAAAATAATAAAATTACACTATATTAAATTCCTTGATATGAGCTACAAATCTACAATATTGTATATTATTTATAGAAACGATAGGCAAACACCGAGATAAATAAATCCACGCTAGATACGATGATACTTGAATTTCGGATTCTTCTTTGAGTTAATACTTATGACTTCTCGCTCCTAATATGAGTACTTTTCCATCAGAAGCTATTAGTTAACTCTTCAAATTAAAGTATGTTAATATTGATTTGTTTTATATGATAATTATCTACAGGTGGGGGACAATATGGGTGACCTTGAGCAACTTTTGTCGTTCATCGAGATAGCCAAGGGTTGATCGACCTCTAGAATATTAGAATATGATTCCCTCGTCGTTATCCACTTTTGGCCCAGCAAGACCTCTTTTGTTAAAATAGCAATTCCTTTGGGTTTCATTTCGCAAATTAGGTAGAAAAAGTAGAAGGAGAAAAAATTATGTTTGTGAGGAGATGAATTCAAATATTTTTAAACTTTATGCAAAATTAAATGGTCCTTAGAAATGTAACGACCGAACCTAAAGTCGTTACAACACATACATATACTCCCAAAGAGCATACCAAGGCGTTACATGTATTTCAACCTATAATGTGCCTGGCTATGCAATCTTAACTCGATATAACAAAATAGAGCGTCCTAACTCATTAAATCGAGAACATTCATACACAATGCATACAAAAACTACTCAAAGATATCTCGGAAAACAATATCGGGGTGAGGCAACATCCTGCAAGTTCAACTCAATCGCTAAAAAAAGTATAACTCATAATGAATAATTGTTCTAAAGTCGCCAAAGTCACAAACCCCATCTATGGCCCCGGTACCCTTGGATCAAACAACTCAACAAATCAAAGTAAATAACGGACCTTTCGAACTAAAACATCGGCAATCTCAAACCATCTAACCAAGCGGTACCCTTGGATCCAAACCTAATCTGTAGAAATTGAGTGGGAGGGAGGGGTGAAATTTATCATGACTCAAAGTAAGTAATCATAACGGCTTTCCACAGATGGTGGTCCTTGCAAATACATATCTGATACTTTCAAAACTATTTATGCATATATGGAGGTTAGAAACTTATCCGAGGCCGTGTAATCAAATCATTTTGAAAGAAACTTGTTTCACGTTCAGAAACTTTGCATTTGCAAGCTCTAAAGGCCAGCATCATCAAAACATATGTTTAACCGTACTTAAATTGGTAAACTTGAAACACCATTTACGTTTAATTCAAAACATAATCTACGTCTATCTCGAGAACATCATGAAATATATATAGACAACCTAGGAATGAAAGCGAGTATATTTCCTCACTGCCTAAGGGACAACTAGGACTCCCTCCCAGGAATGAATGCCAGTGGCGGCTTTCCCGGTGACCTTATTTACTGTGAGATTCTGAACAATACCTGGGCTATCCTCGATATCCCAAAGAACAATGGATCTCAATGATTAAAAGGCCAAATCATTTGAAATAAATGCCACAAAGGGAAGCATAATTAATGTCGCATCTATGTGCCAGCTATCCCAGTATATATAAGCCAATATAAGCCGTCGGTTCGATATTACCTATATCAAATATATAAACAATTAGCTATTAAAATGTAATATATCCACGCACATCCCTCAAAGTGCCCATTTAAATAAGTGTTTTCAGAAATATGACCAGATTGAAAACAATACATAATAGTACTATTTAAAAATAAGGTTTCATAACTTCGAGGTACTTTTTTCAAAGTATCATTTGCTCAAAATGGTACGACAACGCAATTTTATAAATATATATTGTTAAAAAAGTATCCCAAAAAGAGCAACTAGAGGTACAACCGCTCACGCAAGTCACCAGATCTCACTAGTCCCCGATACTCTAATCCGGTCTCGATCGGTCCCTCGAGAATCTAGCTTAGCAAACAATAATACAAAGCTTAAATATTTGATTTCATATCGAACCTACTTAATACCATCTAATTCTTCGTAGACCTTAACTTCAATATTCTTCATTACCCAAACATCCGCTATCTTATAATATAACACAAAAAATTATAAACTACCATCCGATATACTAAAATCCGATTTAACCATACCATTAATTTCAAACATTAAATATCATTCTTAAATCAAATCTATGATATTACCCTAAAAAATCTTAACAAAAATCATCATCCAACTTAACCCATATTAATCAATTAAATTGATAATATCTTCTAATTCACAAATCATAAGAACTAGCCCAAAACAATATAATCTATTAATTTTAAAATTAAAGTTTACCCTAACTCTTAGTTTCATAAGGGGGAGCTGACCCAAATCTTATAATCGAGATGGAGTTGTTGTGGGAGAAGGGAAAATAGGGTGACATTTATTGTGGTTGGGGGTTACGCAGGGGTGGGAATCAAAGGGTGGATACACACACTCAAATAGTATTTTTTATAGCAAAATGATAATTTTGCCCCTAATGAAACCTCCTCAACAACTACACTTGCAAATAGGCTAAATCCAACACTATTTGGGTGTGTGTATAACAACTGAGGTTTGGGACTTATGGGGGGTTGGGGGTTGTTTTGGGGTAGTTTATATGTTTTTGCCCAAAACTTTTCAAAAATTCTATTTTTACCTTCGAACTTTATATTCTAATTTTAAGAGCCTCAATTCTTCTCCAGTACAATAAACTAGTCCAATATTAATATGATCTCAACTAAAATCCATGTCAAGGCCTAAAATTTCTAAAATCAATTTAATTAACTACTACAAATATCCGGATAATACAGAAAAAAGTGATGGAGGGAATACAATCAATCTGTATCCCACTCAATGTTCAATAAAACCTTCATAGTAAAAATTCCACGTCTCTTCCTTGGAATGATTGAAAATGATGCTAGACAAAAATGGCATATTCAAGGAAGCATCACGATAGCAAAATTTGGTGATACACGGGCTGTCCGCCCGAGATTTACACAGTGCACACTTAAAGAATGACAAAAATTGAACATAATAACTTTACTTAATTAATTTAACAATATTATGGTACATATTAACATCAAATTAATCATAATAAAAATTTATAAAAATTTACATAATAAAAATAAATTTAATATTATTAACACAATATTGTTGATATTTGGAACATGTAAACAACAAGTTTAACATAATTAACATGATAAAATTAATTTTTAACATCATTAACATGAAAGAATGACAAAAATTAAAATATTAACTTTAACATATTAAGATGAAAGATAAACATTAAACAATTATATCACTGAGATTAACATTAAAAGGATGACATAAGCTCAAAGGTAATGTTAACTTTTCACAAAATGAAAGATAATACACACTATTTTTTCAATAAATAAGAAGAAAATACAATTATGGTTCGATAATTATTTTTTGATATTAATTATGGAAGATATGAAATTGGTTATAAATATGGTGAAATGTTCACAAAATGTACAAAATTTTCATCTTGAAAACCTTAAAAATCTGAATTTGGTTATAAATATGTCGAGGATATTTTGTTTATTATGTTACACTTATTGTTATTATGTTATTTATTGTTAATGTTTATCATCACTAATTTGGTGCTAATATGTACCATAATGAATATTAAATTAATTATGTTGAATACTTATGTGAAATATTAATAACAAAAAATCAAGCCCCAACTCGTGAAACATGTGTTCACATTTGAATTGAACTTGTGGGTGTGGGCTAGTTTGGTATATCGAGCACACTCTCCGTGTTTTCAATACATTATCGAACGTGTGTCATGTGTGGTCGTTTGAAAACGTGTTTAGTTGTAGAAATAATCAACCGATCACACATAACACACACTAAATAATGTATTGAACAAACGGAGTATGTGCCCAATATACCAAGCGAGCACACACCCCACATGCTGATGATCTAGTCCGGTTTTGGTGGTGGGCCAGATCACAAATCCTCCAAGTTGAGCCTTGATATGTCTGGAACCAAATGGAAGCTCCTGCAAAATAAAGACCGGTTGCCCTTCCAGAAACACTCCGACGATCAAGTAAGTAATGGACCGAGGGAGTTTAGTTTTTGAAAAGAGAGTTTGGGTATCAAAGTGAACTTACTTGGTCGCGCCTTGATGGCTCCATTATTGTCGGATGATAATGGCCTGCGGCTCATTAAGGGGTCAAGTAATTACGGTCTTGATTGCTCCTCATAATTATCTCCCTAATTGAGCTCGTTTGTGCCGTTAACAACCAACGACTCCCTTCTCCCTTACCGCGGTTGACTGCTCAACCCTTTTTAGTATGGGGCCTCACACTCTGGCCCATCCGTGTGGCCTAGGTCCATTTATTCGGTGGCTTGCTATCATCCTGGTTCATTTGCATAGGGGCCCAATCATCTTGGACCGATCCTGGACCAGCCCTTTTATTTATGGGATTATCATTTGGCCCCATACCCGTCCATTTTCTATGGGTCAGATCTTGAATTCTCTTAAATTGTGCATACTAAATGAAACGCGTCTTCGCTGGCGTTTCCCTACTAAGAAAACAGTTGAGACCCTTCATCACCCACTCTTTATGCTTTCCTCTAAATTAATTTTGAAAAACGCCCTTTCTGCTTCCGCCTTTGGTGAATATAAAGTACGGTGACCGTCCACTTGTGTGCGACATTCTCTAATCACATTTCTTCTTCCTTCTTCTCCAAATGTGAGACAACTCTAAAAAGCTCTTGCCCGAGGGCCGTGGCTACTTGACCACTTATTTGGGTTGTACTTACACCCCAAGTTTAACTTCCTTTCGCGAGGCTGCTGGGAGAGAGCTCTTGAGCCCCTTTAGGAAACTCCTTGAACAACCGGGGCAGCTTCCTCCTAGCTTCTTTGGGCTGCATCATCTTCGTCACCCTCCATAATTCAAAGTCGTGAGGGCCAACATTGATAAGATTTGAGAACTCTGAAGGGACAGCCCATGAGGCGGACACAGGCTGCCTTTACAGCTATTAGGCGAACACCGCCCGTACCTACTACATTTCTACTCCGACACCCGGGTTCTTAAAGCGAGACTGACTCACCCCTGGATTTCTAACACACGGACCTTGGAGCCACAGGCCGTTGAGGGGCACTTATAATGGGAGTGACCATGTTTCCTTCATCCGGCCGTCCAAAGCTTCTTCCATCCAGAAATGACCCACTTGGGGGTGAGTCTCTTTTTCATTCTTATGTTGTTTCCACACCCCTACTTGGTTTTGAACTTTATAGCATGCTCTTAGCCCCAAATTCCACACGCCGGACATTTGGTGGTGAGGCATTTCGTCGAGGAGGAAGACAAGGGTGATGGGTTACCATAGAGATGATGCTTTCCTTTCCACAGGCTTTTTAATCCTTTGTTGATCACTTTGTCGCCTCCCTCCATGCCCCCAGGTTGCTGGCGTTTCGGTTGATCCTGCGGTGGGCCCATGATGGGCCAGGTGATGATATTTTTGGGGACCTCGAGGTATCATGGATAGTCTTTCACGAGGTTAGGGGAATTTTCTGCTTCCATACCCACCCCACTTCCTCAGGCGAGGGCAAGGGTCTTTACTCCAATCGGTGTCTTGCCCCGATACCGGCGGTAGCATTGGAATCACTGGTTTTGGAATTTGGAGACCGTGGGGAGGCTAGGATCAGCGGCCTACCGGCTGCTCGCCTCCGACTTCCGGGGAAGGGGTGGGATCCTGCGTGTTCATTGCTGATTGCAATTGTTGGAATTATGTAGTTTATTCATAATATAAAATTATTATAAAAAGCAACTAGAGCATTATAGAAGTATATAGCGTTACCGATACGTTCACACCCAATAATAAATAATTATACGTATGAATAAATGAAGGACTTACAAAATTAACCCATTGGATGTTAAAACCTTTCCAACGAGTCTCTTTGCGTTCATAGCACCTCAAATGTGGTGCCTCCAGTTGGTCCACACCAAAGAGAGTCTCGCGATTTGGACTTGCTGAAATCGAGCCTACTTGCATTTCGAAACTTGAGAAAAAAAAAGGGGAAGGGGTGGCGGCTTTGAGAAGGGAAAGGATGAAATGAAACTTTGGGTTTCATTTGTCTTTTCCTTTAAATACCCCCCCATTTTTAAGTTTCGCCCGAATAAGAACGACTCCTTAATTAAATGGTTAACTCGCTAAACCGTTAACTTAACTTATTGAGTCTTGTAAGTGACTTAACAAGAGTTACTAATGAGAGCTTCTCTAGATTAAACCTTCAATTGAACTAACAAGTTAATTGAATCGGTTTCTCAATTTTATATCGAGTATTTTATTGATATAAAATACTCATTAGTGTTCTCGTTGATTTGTCCGAGGCTCAATGTGCTTGATAAAGTGATTTAATTCCATACATGGAAAATGACTCAACGTCATTGTATGTATGTGACCTTGCAGGCTCCGATAATATTAGCCGTATAAATAATATAATTGACCGTTATAATTATTATATAGGTTATGCGTGGGATACAGAAATGCGGCGTAACCCCGATATTATCTTGAGTTCAATTCACAATAATTTACTATTTGAACACTTAATTTGAGTAATCACATTTGACTATAACTAGTAAATGAATTGTTACAACAATTGTGTGACATAATTATAGGGAAATCAAAATACTTTTGATTTCAGCAAATCTCAAGGAGGTGAGACAGGCTCCTCTTTCTCGGAGTTGAACCTTTCCTTTACCTTCCCTTCTTGTTACAGGCCCATGGATTTGATATTGTTATTCCACTTACATCCAGTCTCTTGTTCCCACTTGCCGAGGTTCACCGATGTCGAAGGGTCCCACCAGGCCGAGCCCACTTGAGGCCCCAATCTCTGCTCTAGGGGCAAGGTATGTGTCCCCCTTGTGTTTTTCTCTAGCCATCGCCTTCCTCTTCCCCTAACTATTCCTTTGCGATTATTTGTCCTCAGGGGTAGGTGAGGTGGCAATCTTACAAAGGCTCACTGTCCTCACATGAAGAATTAGAGCGGGTCCCTCTCGAGTTGGCTAACTAGAGAATGAGTTGGGAGCCTAAGAGGGAGAATGCCGGGGAGGAAGAGGATGCCGGCGCACCTGGGGTGACCGTTGGAGCATAGAAGAGGTATACCGCCCGGCATCCGCCGCGCATAAGAAACATTGGCCAGAAATTTGGGGATTACCTCTGATGAGAGGACTACGCTCAAGCCGGAGAGGATTCTCTTGGTCCAAACGACCATCATTTGTGCCGGTGACGGGCGCCGAGGCCCAGATTTTGGAGGCCAATCTAGAAGGCGTCCGTACTCTTGAGGTCTTGGAAAAGCTAAGTGCGTGACTCAAGGGGCCGAGCATTAATTGCCTTCTTTAGTACTTCTCCGCAGCGCCTTGGAAAGGACCATTCAAGCCATGCAGGCCCGGTTGGAGGAGTTTGATCTCGAGGTTCATGCAGCCCTCTGGGACTCGGTGAGGGACGATGTCTCCCTTCCCGACCCCTCTGATCTTTAATATTACCCCTGCTTACTCCTCCATTGCAACGAACAATGGAGACTTTTATATTTCGATTTTTTTTTTGCTTGACATTCAACTTTAGTTCTAGCTTTTTTGTTTAACAACTGCTTTCATAAATGTTGGCGGGGGCTCGCCTCTGACCTTCGATCGGGCGAGTTCGGTAACTTATGGCTAGGGGTCCTACAGCAAATAGTTTTTGTGTCCTATTTGTTTCGGCCACCCAGTCCTCCCCCCCGTGTTCTGAGCATGGAGGATTTGAACCATCATTTGGGGGGATGGATTGTGCATAAGGACATCTCCGTTTACCAGAACACTTTCTCATTGTGTCAATTGCATGGGGATTTGGTTCTCTGATCGTCGAGGCGGTAGGATATACTCACTTGGCAGGTGATTTATTCGGGTTTGGTCGGGCGACGTAGTTAGCATCCCGGGAGTGGGAATTTTTAGAGTGCATAAGACAATTTTAAATGAATCAATTCTGTTTATTCCAAATAATGAAAACAGGCTTACACATAATATTTCCTCAGGTGGAATGCTTGTTGGATTTTACGGATTAAAATAACAATTATCTAACCGATTACCGGGAACTCTATGAGATTATAAAAACAGTAATTTGTCAGGAATTTGCTATGTAACGACCATGGTCGGCCATACGAGGTTAGAATCATCAAATCACGAACACGAGTCACAGGCTCGATGGATGACTCAAATTTTAAAGACTGCGCTTGTCCCGAAATAAACCAATAAAACAAGATACATACGAAAACGGAGTTTTTTAAATGATCATCGTGGTGTTTCACTGGCCACCTGACACAACCTATATATACAACAATCGACCAAAGTACAAAATATCAACGCCTAGCTTCGATGCAATCGAAATAACAACAAATAAGAGATAGAACTACAATAAAAAACAAACGACAAGAAGGCGCGGATCTACTACCGCCGCGCTCACAGAGCTGCAAAAGGCACGATCACTCGACAGACCGAAAAAAGTTGTAGCACTACTGTCAACACAGCACAAAAAATAAAGAAATGCCATGGCGAAAGGGGTGTAAGGCTGAGAAGCTTAGTGAATACTTATTTCAAGAGTGAAATTAACCCGCTCTTGCTTAGTGTAATTAAAATAGTTAATTTTGCATAGGATAGATGAGTATTACATAATATTGTACATCGTAAGACCATAATATATAACTCATTAGTGAATTCATTATCAAAATGCATAAATTTATAGGCTCGTCAACTAACACTTAAACATTAAGGACAATAAAATGATAATCATACATTTCGAAAATCAGGGACAATAATACCCAAATGAGTCACGCGACTCTACTCTATCAACTTGACACCATAAGGCGTCACACGGTAACCACAGTAGACCGTCGGCTCACAACTGCGCAGCAACACTGAAATGCTGCTCAAATCCACAACTACAACTCCCAATCAACTCACGACAATTAGAGCCTGACTAACACTTCCAATGTTACCGACATTGACTTCGCTTTAAACACTTCAATCAACTCAATATAAATCGGATTTCTACAACGAATGCTCATATAATCAACCTCAAATGCAGGGAGAAACTTATGTCCGTCGACATAACCTAACAACGCTCGTAAGTACGAGGCAAAAGCACCACACTTATAACTTGAGATATAAGGCTTAAAATACGGATAATACAACTCGACATACATAAAATCCAACTCATATACAACTCATCTCGCCCGGCTACGACCAACAAAACACCGTAACATCAAAATGACCAAAATAGCCGGAAACGACTTATCCCTAATACGACTCAAAACAGCCGGAAACCAACTTATCCCTAATACGACTTCGACTTGACACCAAAATGCTAATAACTCACAAAGCTTGACGTCACGATCCAGTACTCAACGTGGTGTATTCAACCATATCAACACAAAAATATGCGTACATATATATATTCACAATTTGGTAGTTAATCTACACTCGTGAGATAATTACTCGCAGCTGCTTGATAAATAGCGTGCCTAATTAATCAATGCCTTTTCCACGCTCAGCGCTGGCTCCTGGCTTGAAACCACAATTACTACTTACTACCATATTAACTTCATATAAGAAACTTATGGTAACAAGCTACGCAGCAAGTTTCAAGTTAACCTTAACTGCATTTACTTGACTTTTTTAACCACTCGATTACTAAAAGCGTGCTTAGTCAACAAATAAAATAAAAAATTTCAACCATCGCATCCTCCATTCGATGCATTGCCCCCGTTCAATCGTACTTGTTCAACAAATTCTAATCAACCCAATCACTTCCCAAACTAATTTATCCATTTTTTTTTTTTTTTTTTTTTTTTTTTAACAACCTAAATTCCAAAACCAATACTATAGCTTAAATCACTTGAGAATCTCTTCCCGACCACACTTAAATCAAAACTCATACTCCAAAAACCTTATTTAAAGCCCAATAACATACTTTTACAACTTAAAGGTGGTTTGGAAGCAGTCAAACTAAAAGTCAACCAACACAATCAACATTTTGCATCCCCAAAAATGGAATTATAATCAACAACCACATAATCCAAGCTTAGATGATACATATATCATTTAAAGTCCCAAACTCAAAGTCAACAAAAGTCAAACTAAAAGTCAACTCTCCATAACTTAAGAAAATATCACAAAGCTTCAAACTTTCTTACCTTGGTGTGTAGAAGATGATGAGGGGAAGATAACCAACACACTTTTAGTCCTTAAGCAACAAAAGGAAATTTGAAGGAAGAAATGGAAAGGAGAGAAAAATAAAATTTGGTGATGGAGGGATGATGGATTTCGGCCAAATGGAGAAGAAGATAAGGTCATGAAGATATTTGTGGTGAAGTTTATCCTTATAGAGAAATTTTAGGTCCCGGTTGGTATGCGGTTTTATTTCCCCACTTTTTGTAATCAAATTCTTATGAAAATGATTCTAAATATATTATTACTAGTCTCAATCAATACTAGTCTCGGTATATCGATTTTATTAGAAAGTATTTATCTTATCTCGAGGTCCCTTTGGCTTGATATGTAACACATTTTTTTTTTAAACGTAACGGGTTATTTCATGATATGTACCTTACACCTTGAAAAGTTGCAGTGGAATATGATTAGAGGAGGCTCCAAACAACCAAAGCAGGTTGTCTCTAAGAATAGTCCACACCAACGATTGATCAAACCATTCCTTCGGTTTTACCAGAACTATTAAAGTGAACAAAGGAATTTAGGAGGAAGGAAAATCTAGTATTTTCTTCTCTAGTTTTAGTCGAATAAGAGGGGTGGAGAGAAAGAGGTTTTGCTTCCATCTTTTCTCTAAAAGATGAATAATGAATGAGCAATTAATTTCATAACTTCGAGCCATTTTTATATAGGCTTGTCAGCCAATTTAGGCACTTCAAGAGTTATGGAAAAACTCTACGAACTTAAGAAGAAGATTCTAGAAGTCCTTGTAAGAAGAAGATTCTAGAATCACTCCCAAAATTCATACTTCCACTTTAGTCGACAGTAGGGTTCGAGAGGAACCATCCACTTGTTATCCCTAAAATCAAGGTATCTTATGTAGAGAAGAGAATGATACTGAATTCCCTATCCTTAACCCCTTTTGATGCGACTATGAGAGTAATTTCCTATAATTATAGAATTTGCCCCGATGTTTTCTTATAGCTCTGACTTTTAACCGGAAGTTATAATTCACGTTATAGTTGATCTTGTTAGAGTATTGTGACCTATTAGGCTCGATTGACAAGAAGTAATATATTAATTTATATTAACCAAATATTATATTAATATATAGATTATGGCCGGACCCTAGTAAGCCATCATAACTAATGTTAATGCGAGTTTATCCCTAATATAATAAAATTTAATCGAGACTGTCGAACTTATATATCTGAACTTAAATTATTTGAATGTAATTAAATGTAAGTAAATAGGTTGTACAATCAAATTGTTCAATAGACATATTTGTAATAACCACGTTACGAAAAAAAAAAAAAATTAAATTTTTTCGATTCGGCGGTGGGACTTGCGGGAATAGTATAATTTTTTTCCGATTGATGATATTTATTTAAATTAAAAATTTGCAGGCAATTTCATTTATAATTTAGTAATTTGCCATGGAAGAATTTTATCTTTGAATCGGGTTAGTGGAGATTAAGAAATGCGATAAGCGGAGAATTAACGAAACCCCGAGCGGGACTCGTTTTTTTTTATAAATATCTTATGACTTATCCTCACATGCATAAAACCAAGTCATCATCTTCATCTTGTTCCATTTTTTGGCGAAATATTCACCCCCTCCCCCTTAAAAATTTCATTTTCCGTTTCTCGCCGATTGTCATTTCCGAAACTTCAAGAGATCGGTTGTAGAATATTAATTGCTCCCACAATCATTCTCTTCGAGTTAAGGTAAGAAATTTCAAGTCTTTCGAGATATTTCTTGGGTTTTGACATAGTTGACTTTTTCATAATTGAATTTTATGATAAATCTTAATTAGTTATGGGTTCTGAGACATATATAAGTGATTAATTCGTGATTTAGAGATCGTTTGAGGACGTTATGGTCGAGTTGACTTTTTAGGTTTTTGTTGACTTTTTATATGGATGTTGTTATAAGATTTTAAATGTGTAGGAGGTTATATTGGGACCTTATTATAGTTGTTTTGATGTTAAATTGGTGATTTAAAATTGATTAAAAGGGTGTTTATATTTGAAAAGTGCTTAAATTCGAGTTGAGTTATAATTGATATTTCGGAGTATAGGTTGTTAATTATGGACTTGATGATTAGTTAGGAATAACTTAATAAATCGATTTGTAATGAGAAAGTGATAAGATGGAATTTAGCGAGGGATCGATTGGGTTGTGTCCGATGGGATTATAATTCGATAGTTTATCGAGTCATGTTAGGCTTGTTTGAGATAATTCCCCTAAGAGTTGGTTATGTATCTTCTCAGAAACGCCGGTATAGTAGTAGATGCTTGATTATACTTTCGGGTGTTGTTTAGCGTTGATAAGTGGAAAATGGCGATTCGCTTGATTGTTTTTCGCGAAGGTTTTGCGGAGCTATCGGAGGTGAGTCACTTATCTCGCGGGTGTTACTTTGCGTGCCCCACTTTAGAATTGTGTGAACATGTTATTTTGTGGAGTATGATTATGTGAGAATGATATACATGTTATTATGATATGATTATGTGAGAATGATATACATGTTATTATGATATGATTATGTGAGAATGATATCACGTATCGTTTGTATTTATGATTACGTGAGAATGATATACGTGTAATTGTTATGATTATGTGATTATATTACGTAGGCGTTGAAGATTGCTTGAGGGGTAAGTAATAGCTTGAACTCCCGACTTATATTTTTGATTTACGTGGCACTTTGTCGGCGAGAGCACATGATTTTTAGTAGCCTTGTTGGCGGGTGTGTTTGACTTACGGTGTGAGATGTTTTGTGCTTGGATGTGTTTGGGAGTAAGAGTGGCGGTTGGCCGAGAGGTGATGGTTAGAGTTATCTATGACTTGAGGTGGCTTGAGTATCGGGGGGGTGACCACATAGTTGGGATTAGTAGGAAGTAGGTGACTCGCTTTCGCTTGCGAGATATGTATGGCAATTGGCCCATGCTACGGTATAGCGTGCGGTTTAGCCCCTTATACTTCGGTATAAGAAGCGGTATGACTGTTTTGATCGCTTTCTTTAATGCGTGTCGGGTGTGGCCACATACTACGGTATAAGCGTGCGGTTTGGCACTTATCTCTTGGTATAAGAGCGGTATGATCTTTTGATCACTGGCGTATTGCATTGTCGATGTGGCCCTATACGGTATAAGCGTGCGGTGTGCGCATACTTAGTGTATAAGGCGGTGTGCCTTATACTTAGTGTATAGGCGGTGTGCCTTATGCTTAGTGTATGAGTGCGTGTGCACTTTATACTTTGTGTATAGGAATGCGGTGTGCCTTATACTTTGTGTATAAGTGCGGTGTGCCTTATACTTTGTGTATAGAATGCGGTTTTGGCCTTATCTTTGCGGTATAGAAGATGCTTGAGGTGATTTAACAATTGAGTCCATTCCTGCGAGGTAGGCAGTTGGTATTAGGGTTGGTATCTTGGTGGGGATATGAGAGATAGGAGGTTTGATGACTAGAGTTTTAGTCGTTGTTGAGTCTATTGATTTCTTTTTACGAAATTGTGTGCTGGCGGAGCACTTACATTATACATCTTGCATTGATTATGTCATAGCGAGATTATGTTGTATGACCTTTTTAGGTAGTCACGGATATATGTATTTTATTCATATTTGACTATTATATTATTGATTGACTTCGAATGGTAAGTTCACCCACTGTGTTAAGTTTCCACTAAGCTTCATGAGAAACTACGCCCACCATTAGGCGGCATTCATTTGTGCAGTGTGGAGGCAACCGATTGAGCAGCATTTAACCGATTTATTCCAGTAGCTAGTGAGGACATCGGGTGGCGAGAGAATCTCGCGTCCCCGATTTTGATGTGTTGTCAGCCCCATTTTTTGATTGTTGTATTTTTTCCTTTTGAAACTTTAGCCTTGTCATTTGTTGTCGTTTAATATTCGAGGATACGATGCATCTACATTTGTAGCCTTACCGGCATTACTTTATTTTTTGGGATATGTTGTGTGTATATATATAGGGGTTTGTCGTTTAGATATCAGGTAGTGGATTATAAATTTTAAAAAATTTTGATTTGGGAAGCTTAATTGTGATCACATTTTTGGATGAAGCAATTGTATTTTTTAAGGTAGTCCGTGCCGGTTTGGTGACAAAATTGTTCGGATTTTAATGACTCTCACCTCGGGCGGCCGACCTACGGGCGGAGTCGTTGATTTTTGGTATCGAGGCTTGGGTTTCGGATTGCTTGGGTATACATTATTGGTTGTGTGCTATGATTTTCTTTGAGTCGAGGAGAGTGGTGTCTTTTTTTGTATAAGTGCAATGTCTTTTTTAAGTTTGTTCGTGGGCGGTGAGGATGCCACACTTGAGTGCGTGGGAGAGGTAGGCGAGAGGAAGTGCTTGGGAGTAGGGCCGAGGCCGAGGCTGGCGGGGTATAGGCTGTTGATAGTGCAGTGAACCGGGGGTCGGGAGGTGGAGTCTTGAGCATGTTGAGGGGCGTTGAGGTGAGCCTCGTAGAGAGTGTGAATGCTCGGAGTGAGGTGGGAGCAACAGGGGGTCGAATTCGAGCAAGTTGTTTGACGGTTTTACGAAGAGGGATCGCGAAGTTTTCGGGGGGGTTCGCCCGGGCTTGAGGCCTGTGAGTTCATCCGGGACATCCGGTCGATTTTTGAGCCGATGGGGATTGTGGGCGAGATGAGGAGTGAAGTTTACTACTTATAGACTTCACGAGGGTGCCCGTGGCTGGGAGGAGCAGAGTGCATCTCGGCTGCCCGAGAGGGGAGGAGTTCATGTTTCTGGGGAGCGTTGTTCGGGGCTGCTTCGGGAAGGAATTATTGCTTGGAGACCCACATGGCTGACCTTGGAGAAGGCGGTTCGTTGACCACGGGTTTGAGGTCGGTGGAGGAGTGCGAGGGAGAGGCCGGTTGAGTGATTTGTGCCGACTAACTGCGATGTTTGTCAGTAGAGGCGGATCACTAGATGAGGGATGGATTGACGTGGGAATACGTCACCGAGATCTCGGCCCGATGGAATTTACTAGTTTCCATCTTTGTGAGGAATGGAGCCACTGAAGATAAAATGAGTTAGCCGAGCAGGCGAGGAAGTGGATCGAGGAGTCGACACGAGACTTTCTGTCCCGGTAGACCTTAGCTCACAGAGTTGAAGGAGGGCGGACGGCGAGTCGTCACAGGCGGGCTCACCCGGTGCTCCCGACGATCCGCCCGGGGTATGTTACTACTCGCCACGCACGGTGAGGCGCTGCGAATCGGCGGGGAGTCCCGGAAGTAGTCTTAGGGGGTCGAGAGGAGGTATCCGTTACATTGCAGAGTCGTGATGAGGTCGGTGGAGCACGAGCGGCGGGAAGGTGATGGTCTTATGCTATCGTGCAGCCCGGCGGGACATTTGGCGAAGGAAGTGTCTCAGTACCACCGAGGAGGAGGCCCCGGCACGGTGTGCAGCCAAGGCGGTTATCGAGGTCGTGGTGAGTCGTCGGCCATGGAGGCCGGAGATATGGGCCTTAGGACCTCGGAAGAGGTGCCGTGGGTAGCGGCAGCGGGCTGATCGAGGCAATTCATCTTTGATACATCGGGGAAGCGCGAGATACCCCAGTGGTAGCCGAGGTACATTGACTACGCTGCATAAATATTGAGAGCTTTGAGGATGTTGTTTGATTTTAAAAATTGCAGCATTCTTTTGTTTCTCGGAGTTATATTTACGCCTTGCTCTACGTAATGGCCAATTGTGCCTTTGCTGTTCCACTTGAGATTATGACACACATGAGGGAGGTCGGTGTGAGATTGGAATTGGTATATAGAGGCGTCGCTTTGATTGTTGGTGGTCGATTGTTGTCACGTTGATTTCCATTTGAGCTTTTACATTTTGACCTTATCTTGGGTATGGATTGGTTGAGGAAACATCATGCCATTATTGTTGCCATCGGAAAGAATTACTTTGTGGAGTTCGGGAAGACCAAATATCCGATTTGTGGAGGCAGAAAGATTTTTGCCTTCGAGTTTTTTGTATACGACACTTGAGGCTAGGAGATTAGAGTCGGAAAGGGTGTATTGGGTTCTTGGGATATGGTTGATTTGAATGAGAAAACGAACCGGAGGATAATGCGGGTTCTTAGAGTTCAAGGATGTTTTCACGAGGACTTACGGGGTTGCCACTAGAAGGGAGGTCGGGAATTTGCTATTGAGGTTGTTATTCTGATGCGGCAATTTCTGCTTCCCACCGTGCGAGGATGGCTCAACCGAGTTGCGGGGAGTGCGGACTCGATTACTGAGGGAATTGTTGAACCAAAAGGGATTCATCGGGGCCGAGTGTATCTCCGTGGGGAGATGCGCCGGTGTTGTTTGTGAAAAGGATGGTTCGATGGTGCGTTGACTATGGGCGGTGAATAAGTGACCATTAAGAACCAAAACCCATTTCCCGAGAATCGGCGATTTGTTTGATCGGTACGAGAAGGATGCCCAAGGTGTTCTCGAAGATTGATTTGCGATGCAGTTATCATCGGTTAGAGATCAAAGGAGATATTCGAGAAATCGGCTTTCCGATCTCGTTATGGGCATTATGAGTTTATAGTGATGCCATTTG
The DNA here is from genome assembly GCA_019722365.1 of Lithospermum erythrorhizon. Taxonomy (NCBI): domain Eukaryota; kingdom Viridiplantae; phylum Streptophyta; class Magnoliopsida; order Boraginales; family Boraginaceae; genus Lithospermum; species Lithospermum erythrorhizon. Next base: position 87,042 of record JADFUC010002325.1, read on the forward strand.
GATTGACAAATGCACCGGCGGCCTTTATGAATTTGATGAACCGGGTATTTCGGGAGTATTTGGATGAGTTTGTGGTGGTATTCGTGTGATATTCGATATATTCTGGGGGAGGAGGGAGGAACATGAGGGAGGCATTTGCGGATTGTGTTGAGGACCTTGAAAACGACACCAATTGTATGCCAAGTTTTCCAGAAATGTGAGAGTTACAGTTTGGCGAAAGTGCAATTCTGGGTCAATGTTATTTCAAGTAGAGGAGTATTTTTTGTTGATCCACGAAGGTGGAGGTTGTGAACAATTGGGAGGCGTCCTTGAAGTGTGAGCGAGGTTAAGGGGTTTCTTAGGGTTGGGATTTGCTACGAGGTCGTCAAGTTCTTTTTTCATGATTGCGGGTGACGGGTTAGCCGAGAAAGGGGAGTTCCGTTTGGGATGATGATTGTGAGGGCGCTTGGGATACTAAGGGGAAGTTGACTTCGGCTCCGGTGTTACAGCGATACCGTAAGTTCGAGGGCTGCGTGATTTATAGGCGGTACTTAAAATGAGGATTGAAATTAATGTTTACGTGCGAGAATGGGGGTATCCATGCTTCCCGGCAGGTTGAGAAATCACGAGGAAGAACTATCACGGCCCATGATTTTTGAGCTAGTGGCGATAGTCGTTCGCGTTGAAGTTGGCGGGGGGCTGACCATACTGTATGGGGGTTAAATGCCAAATTTCTTGATCACAAGAGTTTGAAATATCTTCCAGCGAGAGAGATTTGAATTTGAAGCGGGGAGAGGAGGTGGATGGGAGTTCATGTCGGTGATTGCTTAGCTTGACTGTGAGTACAGCGAGAGCCAAATGTGAGAGTAGGCGTGCCTTGAGGTAGAAAATCAAAGGATCTAGAGAGAGAGATAAGCAGTACAGGGTGGTTTTGATGTCGGTAGCGGCGGGAGATTTTCGCCCGTATGAGAGTTTGAGCCGGTGCTTGTGGATCGAATCTTGGGAGGCTGACGGCCCGAGATGAGAGGCTGAGGTTGTCGGTAGGGATGTGAAGTGGGGTCGGAGATGGGAATTTCACGGTTGACGAGTGGGTGGTATTGCTTTTATTTTTGTGTGATGTTGGTTGTTATTATATTGCAGCGATTGTTTGAGGGTTGTTAAATTTCGAGGTCGAGAATTTTGTGGAATGAGTGGTGTAATAACCACGTTCTGAAAAAAAAAAAAAAAAAAAAAATTAAATTTTTTTTCGGTCGTGGGACCGGGAATAGTATAATTTTTTTTCGATGATGACTATTATTTAAATGCAAAAATTTTTGAGCAGAATTTCATTTACTCAATTTAGTAGTGTTTGCCATGGAAGAATTTTATCTTTTGAATCGGGTTAGAGTGGAGATTTAAATGCGATAAGCGGAGAATTAACCGAAACCGAGAGCGAGGACTCGATTTTTTTTATAAATATCTTTACTTGACTTATCTACCAAAAGCGTCATACAAAACCAAGTCATAAATGCTTCATCTTGTTAGATTTTGGCGAAATATTCACCTCCCCACTTAAAAATTTCGTTTTTCCATTTCTCTCTTCGATTGTCGGCAAACTCAAGATGGGTTGTAGAATATTGTTCTCCCCGTCGTCCTAGCAGTTAAGGTAAGAAATTTCAAGTCTTTTGGGATATTTCTCGGGTTTTGACATAGTTGACTTTTAGTTGACTTTTTCATAATTGAATTTTATGATAAATCTTAGTTGGTTATGGGTTATTTGGTAGTAGTCGTGATTTAGAATCGTTTGAGGCCGTTATGTCGAGTTGACTTTTTAAGGTTTCGGTTGACTTTTATATGGATATTTTTATAAGACTTTTAAACGTGTGTAGGAGGTTATATTGGGACCTTATTATATAGTTGTTATGATGTTAAATTGGTGATTTACAAAATTAGAATTAAAAGTGTTATGTTGAAAAGTGTAAATTCGAGAGTTGAGTTATAATTGATATTTCGGGTATAGATTGTTAATTATGGACTTGATGATTAGTTAGAATAACTTATAAAGTCGATTTGTAATGAGAAAGTGATAAGATGGAATTTAGCGGGGAATCGATTGGGTTGTGTCAGATGGGATTATAGTCGATACTTTATCCGTCGTGTTAATTTGTTTAGAGATAGTTCCCTAGAGTTGGTTATGTATCTTCTAGAAACGCCCGGTATAGTAGTAGGTCTTGATTATACTTTAGATTGTTGTTTTAGGCGTTGATAAGTGGAAAATGGCGGGTGCGATTGTTTTCGAAGGTTTTGCGGTAGCTATCGGTAGTACTTATCTCGGGTGTTACTTTACGTACTTACTTTAAATTGTGGCCCGAACATGTTATTGTGATATGATTATGTGAGAATGATATACATGTTATTATGATATGATTATGTGAAAATGACATACATGTTATTATGATATGATTATGTGAGCCAAATATACATGTCATTGTGTTGCCGATTGCATTGAGAATGATATACGTGTAATTGTTATATGATTATGTGATTATGATACGTGGCGTTGAATTGCTTGAGGTAAGTAATAGCTTGAACTCCCAACTTATATTTTTTTGATTTACGTGGCCTTGTCGGCACTTATGATTTTATTGGCCTTGTTGGCGGTGTGTGTTTGGCTGATTGTGAGATGTTTAGCGTGTGCTTGAATGTTGTTTGGGAGTAAGAGTGGCTGGTTATTGAGAGGTGATGGTTAGGATTATCTATGACTTGGTGACTTGAGTATCGAGGGGGTGACCTATGGTTGGGATTAGTAGGGAATTAGGTGGCTACTCCTTCCTTCTTGAGGATATGTGACGCTATTATTTTTTATACTACGGTATAGCGTGCGGGTTTGGCCTTACTCTTGATTTGCCTTAAGAGCGGTATGACTTCTGTTTGATACGACTTTCTTTGTGTGCGTTGTCGGTGTGGCCACATACTACGGTATAGCGTCTTGATTTGGCCTTATACTTCGGTATAAAGCGGTATAAAGTCTTTACGATCACTTTCTTTGTGTGCATTGTCGATGTGGCCACATACTCGCATGGCGTGCGGTGTGCCTTATACTTAGTGTATAAGAGCGGTGTGCACTATACTTAGTGTATAGGCGGTGTGCCTTGTACCCAGGTGTATGAGGTGCGATGTGCACTTATACTTTGTGTATAAGTCATGATTGTGCCTTATACTTTGTGTATAAGTGCGGTGTGCACTTTGTGTATAAGTGCCGGTTTGGCTTATCTTTGCGGTATAAGTGCGGGGGTGGTGTTATTGATTGATCCGTTTCACAACGGGTAGGCAGTTGAGTATATCTTGCATTAGAGGTTGGTATCTTGGTAGGGGATAGCAATACGTAACT